>JANHFX010003920.1:0-20875 GCA_027560015.1 Chloroceryle amazona
TCCCTGCTCTCAGCAGGGGGGTTGGACCAGATGACCTCTAGAGGTCCCTTCCAACCCAGACATTTCTATGTTTCTATATTGCTGTCTGCCTATGCACTGCTGTCCTCCTACAGATAGGAAAAATGACCCTACTCCTGATGGACATGGCCTGCTAGGATTTTGGCTGCAGTGACCCATTCTTTTTTGATATTGTTAGTTGGGATGTGATGTAGTGGGATGGGACACCATCAACAGACACCGCTGGCACCTGTAGAAAGCCTCTCCACTGCTCTTATGCTACATGCTTTAATTTTTAATTCAACAAAGTAGCGACAAGGACGCAGGCTGCCAAGGCCACTCAACAGCTCAAATTGGCCAGGACAGGCTGAATTGATCTACAAGCAGGAAATGAAGACACAGCAGAAAGTTTGGGCTATAGGTAGAAATGGGGCAGGCTGTGGAGGGGGAGTGGAGGGGGCAGACAGAGGAAAATGGATAGACAAGAAACAGAGCAAGGACAACACCACAGGAAGGAAATTACTGGCATTTGGACAACCACAGGAGCTGCCTGCCCAGTGCCTTCTACCCGAAGAAAACTGTCTGGCCCAGGGACTGTATGGATTTCATCGCTGGCATCTGATATCGACCATCCCTGTGCCAGAAGCTGTAGAACAGTAACACAGGCAGCTGCCCAAAGATGGCCTGTCACTACACTTCAGTCAGTCCACAGAGTAGCAGGGGATGCTCATCTCTAAGCTCTGTCTTTTCTAGCCAGAGGTAGAAATGTCACCACCCATCAAATTCCCTGGCACATTTCTATCCTTCCCAAGCCAAACCCAAGGAGTGAAAGTGAAAGTGTTACTCATTTCCAACTACAAATAAAAGCAAGACGGTCTACAAGATTAGTTAGAGGATTTTGTTGGCCCTACTAGCATTCGAGTTTGTTAACTTATCGTTAGGCTTAAGGCTTAAATTGAGAGGGAAATGAGGAAAGTCGCACCAGCCTAACAATGCTCTGCTCACGCCACAGGCTGAGGGCTACATGGAGAGTTTGCTTGCCCCAGTAACAAAAGCAGATTTGTCAGAATGACAGTTTTTATCTTGTAAAATCTCCCCTTGTGAGCAAGCACAAGAAGTGCCCACATGCCTAACACAACCACTTGGGCCAGCTGCTGAGCACACTTAATGAGTACGCTGTCTGACACTTTTAATTATTCAACAAGTAGTATGCTACTTAATTGGCGTTTTTCAGTGGTAGCTGTGAGTATAGCCTTTCTGCTAATTTGTGTCGGACAGACAAAAAACTTCAACGCTCTTCTGTAGACTGTTGAAAAAATTCAAAATTTGCCAAATAATTTCTAGAAAATCACTCCAGAGAACACTGAAAATTTCCAAAATTGCAGGGGAAAAAAAAAATTAAATATAGATATGTTGCCAAGTTTGACACTCATTTTGACCAGTTTTGTCTAGCATCAAGAATTAGCAGAACTTTGCTATCGCTATGTTTAATGCTTGCAGCAGAAAAAGGCAAAACCAAGCATAAACTGCCTGGATTCAGTCATCTGTCTGTCACTGGGCTGAAACTCTGCTCAGATTCATTAGGCAGCTTTCAACAATTTTGAATGAATCTGATCCCCAGTTTGAAGCAGAACTGTATCAATAATGCTTCTGTGTTATGACTTGATGAAAATGTTTGTACAATCGGAGAATCCAAATATAATCATGTAATAAGCAGAATGCAATCCTTGAAAATAAATGCTGTCGAGCAAAGCGAAAGGCACACCATTTAGACACAACAACAAAACAGTATTAGTAATACAGTGGTAAAACTGAAATAATTCAAAAATTGCACTGGAAATGCCCTTTTCTGTGCATTTTGTGACAAGAAATAATAATATTCTGAAGACAAGGCAGCAGAATCCGTGGTATTCTCTGTGCCCAGTAATGAAAGGAGGCAGCAGTTATTGTACTCCACACTATAAGAAGGAATTTATTTTACCACGTGTGCCACTCTTAACAAAGCGAGGAAGCCTCCATTTGGAAAGTGAAGCATAAACTCTTATTGAACTCATCAATGCCAAAGCTCACAGTCATTCACCCCAAGAAATAAATAAACCCTCTCCTCTACACAAACACACCGCAAGACCATCCTTATGAAGCACCTTGCTATGTTTGGTCTCTTTTTAATCGCTTCCCTTGCAAGAAGGAGGATTCATATAAGCAGCGTATACACACTGTGATGGGAAAACAGGACTACAATTTATCTGACTTGGTTACAAAGGTATTCAAGTATCTAGAGTTGTAGCCAACAGCAGCATTAAAGGCACAGTGGCACAGACTTCAACAAAAATTAGATATTCTGGACACTTTACAGTCTCATTCACGGCCCATGCCAACATATCTGTGCTGACATCTCACTGTTATCAGGAGCTCTGATGTTAGAATTGGGTCAAGTAGAACTACCCAGGCTTCAGTCAGACATGTGATTCCTCTACAGACAAAGCCTCCTCAACCACTTAGATGCTTTTGACAATTCATTCCACCCACCATAAATATTAGACCCAATGTAGTCTGCTTTTGATATGCAAAACTGGTATGGGTGAAAACTTTGCATGGGAGGAAACAAATGGGTAGAAACGTTAGCAAAATATGAGCAACATCAGCAGAATTTTCCCTCTCTATAATGGAAGCAAGAACATAGTTTAGTCACAAGATAATACAAACTTCACTTGTAGTCTAGAAAAAACTGCAAGCCTTAGATTACTCACAGGAAGCCTTATTGCTCTCTCACGGCAGGAATTAAAAGGAACATCATAAACACACCGAGGGTAAGAAAACAGAGCATAAGAGCTCTAACTTCACATTCTATTACCCTAGTTGAAAGCTGCTATTACTTCATTAACTCTGGTGAAGTTTCATCAGGCTAAAATGAGTTTAGTGGCAGCTGAGTCACATGGAAAGGGAGCCCATCCTCCAGGTCCTGACCAGTTCTGCTAGCCTTCACAAAACCTAGTGTCACGCCATCTGGGGCCACAGTCTGTAAGGCAATGGCCCACTCTGCACCCACTCTGACATCTACAGGAACTGAGGGCATTCTGAATAACAGGGCCCCGCATTATGTTTTGCTCCTGGAAGAGCTGTTTGAATATTTTCATTAGAGGCAGAATATTTTTGGACGATAAAGATAATTAAGTGCTGAAAGTGTAGTGATCCATTTGACACCAAGAAGAAGAGATATGAAGTATTTCTAATAAAAACAGAACCCCCGGTGGGATTTGAACTCACTGTGTGTCGTTACAATTTGAGGCAAGTGCTGCATCCACGATGAGGCTACAGTCTCATTTCTGGGGCTGCAATTTACTGCTCTTATATTGCCTGCATTGGGTCTCCCCCGTTGTTCCCCAAATGCAAAAATTATATACTACTGAACACTGCATGCAAACATAAATTAATTTGTTTTAATGCACACAAGAATTATAAAGTTCAGGAAAACCTGTTTCCTAGTCGGTGCCAACATCTATAACCTGTTCCTTAATTCATTATCCTTTCTCTCCATTTCCTGTGTGTTTTTCTTCATCAGTGGGTTAAAAAAAAACAGCTAGACAATCATGATGATGATGGTGGTGAAGAAACAGCTCCTGCTCTTTAGATGTCTGCTCCCCCATACATAATGTCAGAATGATTAGAGCGTCTGATGTGATGAGAGTGATTAGATCTGTGCAAACACACACAGAGGAGGAAAGAGGTTGGCTTTGACAAAGCACTCAATTACCCAAGTTCTCCCACCATGCCTGGTCCTATCACAACAGGAACAAAGCTCTCTCTGTTCTCCTGGGAGGGAATCACTGCTGTGCCTTTCTGCACCACCACTGTAAATCATGCCATACAGTTCTGTGCCACACAGCTATAATTTGATAAATACCAGAATGAGTCAAGGCAATAAATCTGTTGGGTTTTAATTATAAGTGTGTTTTTTCACGGGGAGGGGGCTGGGTTGTTTTTCAGCTTCTGCCAATACAAATAATGCACATCTGCTTTTTTTGGCCCCGCCCGTATTATTCTTTCTCAGGAAATCATCCACTACTGCCTTAATACCAGGACTGTCCTAGCACAGCAATAGCTGTCTTATAAGCATAAATATTCAGTGAAAAAGAGGAGTTTTCTTCTCCCTTCCTACCACTGGGTCAGGAAGCCCTACCCTGAGCAGGATTAGAAATCACAATGGGAAGAACATCTGTGCAGAGAGTCCAGGGCCACCTCTCCTGTAATCCTGGCTTCCACTGATGCTGCCTATGTTTTCAATTTTATCAGTGCTCTGTGAATACATGAGTAGGGTTTTTCCCAGAAGTCCCAGCTTCAAAAGTTGGATGATCAACCAGAGGCCTTTCAAGCTTTTCTTTCAAATACAAATGTTAAGTTTCTAGCTGTTGCGGTTTCAAATGAAAGCTTTCAAATGCACGCTAACAAAGCAGGAAGCAAAATGATGGACTTCAAATATATTCTTCTTTTTAATATCTTAACACTCACTTTTGCAGATCCTGTTCCTGCTTCTGAATAGTTGTGTACAACTCTACAGTATTAAGAGAACATTTGCTGAAAGAAGAGGATGGAGGTGTGTGCATGTAACACTCTGGGAAGGAAAAAGCATGTAAGAGCCACACACACATCTTCATATGGTGTCATCTGTGAGAAACCACACATGCAAGAGCATATAAGTAATACAAGCATATACATGCACCTTCACATGCACACGGAGCTGCGTGTCCGTGTCTGCAAAAGGAGTTGGCAACAAAGAGAGACTGAGGGAATCTCTGTGTGTGAACATGCCTGAGCTCCCAAAGGTCAACCTGCTCTCCTCAGATTTAATTCCCTTTCTCACTGCTACTGTTCAGAAGTAAATGTTCACTTTTTATTAAAAATCAAAAGCAGAGGGGCGCGTAATCCTCCTGACTCCAGTTTTTCTCATTTAAATGGAAAGTTTAGCTTAGAGCTATAGCAGCTAAAATCAGACCGAAAGCAGCAGCTAATTCACAGGAGATATAGAAAAGCTAAACAGCATTTGAGGATTGTTTTGTTTGTATGTCTACATTTCTCATTAGCTAAATACTTCATTCTTCTTATTATTATTCTTTTTAAAATGGAGAATTTGGTAAATCCTCATGCATCGCAGCATGGTTTTAGAAAGCATTTTTCAGTGATATTGCAAACCAACTCATCTCCCCTTGCAAAACTGATTCTGTTCTAATCACAGCAAAGAGATGGCACTGCACTAATTTCACAGATCTCACTTATTAAATACGTTCCCTCCTTGCTCAGATTCCCTATACAGCCCTCTCTCCTCCTCATTGTCCCTGCTACAACTGAAAATCTTCCCTTTGAAGTGCCACCCGGGTTTTAATGGTATTTCCCTTATTTAGTGTAACCTACAGAGCAGGGACTGTTTTTTAAAAAAATGTTATTGGCGAAACATCCAGCTTGAACTACCAAAAAATATAAGTGGAGAGCGTGGGAAGAAGGAGAAAGAAACAAAGAGGAAGAGGTTTCTTAGACCTTTGGTTATTTTTAGTGATAATTCCAAGTTTCCTTCTGCAAACACACACAACAGAAACTTAAAGAAGGAGATTGCTTCCTAAGGGCACACTCCTCATGCTCAGACTTCAGTTAAAACATTAAATAAGATCCAGTATAATACCGACAGTGGGAAACACTGCACTACTCTCTTCCTCATTCCTTTTCCCCCTTTTCCTTCCCTGCCCTTGTCAGCTGCAGCAATCTGAGACACAGCTCCAAATTTCCATGGATCAGCCAAACCATCAATGCAGGCTGGATGGCATCAAGAAGCAAAACTGAATCTGTTTTGAAGTTTCAGTTTTTTCCAACCCCATAGTTTGGAGCGTTCCTACTTCGAGGTCAAAATACAGAGGAAGAAACGTGCAGAGAATAGACTACTTCCAAAGTTAGAGAGGTCCAGGTGTAAGTGTAAATCTAGAATGATAGCTGCAGCCCCATCACTGTATCCCAGATCTCTTGCTCCTGGTAGCTAGAGTCCTCAATGTAAAGGTTAGTAGGGCAGAGGTGAGATGAGGTTGGTGGCCTTCTATCAGAGGCTTCCAGGAATGGAGGCTTAACATATTTGTTTCTTTCCATCCTACTTTTGGACATCTGCCAGAGCTATGGTAAACACAGCACAAGAAGGGGGAATAAATGATTAAGTGCCTTGCATACAGCTTCTAGCATCCTCTCCTTTTCAAGCAAACTTTGTGGCCATTCACACTTGGTCCCAGTGCCTGTTTCACCAGGTATAAGCAGGCAGAGGGCAGCTCCTCCCTGGGAGGAGGAATGCCCTCTGTGCTCTGGGCCTGCAGAAGGGCTTGCCAACTTCAATGTACTAAGCAAGTACCACAAATTTCCCTTGCAGGGCATCTCTGAGGTGCATGGCTGCACGGGCTCCCTGGGTTCTTTGCCCTGCACAGAGAAGAGGGAGCAAGTTCGCAGTGAGGATGTCACTGCCTCTTTATCAGCTGCTTCTGTGCTTAAAGCTCAAGGATGTAGACCTGCAAAGGTCTTTGCTCGCTAAGGGAAGTCATGAGTGGCAAATGGGAAGCAGAAATGGGATTTTAAAGGCGGGTTAGTGACCGCAAAGCTTAGCTGCTTCTTTCACTTTTACTGGCAAAGCATTTGGAAAGGGAGGCAGAGACAATCCCGGGACAGGTTTCTGGCTTGAGATGTGGCACACATTTATTCTGAGTGTATTTGCCACTGTTCTTGAGGGGCATTGGGCAGATTAGATTTTTCAACTCTGGAAATACCACTTAGAAGAAGTAAAACTCACAGTGTAGATTGTGGATTGTGCAGCATTTTAACTAAAGCCATGACAAGGACTTAACGTTACTGCCAGCTTTACCCAGCTTGAAAGAACACAGATAATCCTACCTGTGCTATACCTTTTCCTCTGCAGGTAAAGGCCATAAAGCTCCTATCCTGTAACCAAATAATTTGCTTAATGCTAGACCATCCATCTCCTCAGCTATCTGCTCCAGTTATTCAAGGTTCCCTGTTCCTCTTGGGATGTCCTTTAACCCATGCTATACTGAAGCTCCTTCCTCTTCCTTCTGTCCGTCCCAGGCACCTGTAGGTGTTGTGTGAATAAACCCTGTCAGACAAGCTGTGCTGAACTCATTTCCTTTGGAGCTGCCTGTCCTCTCCCTAAGCCAGACTGTGAACAGTAAGATGCCTTGGCATTATCTATACCATTTAGGATTTTACACTCAATTAAATCCCTTCTTAACAGCCTCTCCTTCTTCTTCTTCATCTTCTTCATAGGCTATAAAGACCTTGCTTTTATTTTTAGCCAGTCCTTTTACTTCAGGACTCATAGCCTCTCACATCTTATTTTCTGCCCTTCTTCTCTACACCTTTTTGAGTTCTCTGATGTTGAGGGAGCCAAAGAGACAGAGTGGAGAGAATGATAATCAGCTGGTGTAGGAGCTGTGCTGTGGTGTCCTGTCACACTACACTGATCTGCCTCAATTTTCAAACATTAAAATTACAAATTGCTTCACCACCTTTCCCATAGCCTCATAAACTGTGAACCTACTCTTACTACCTGCTGACCTACCTGGGTACAGTCATTCTCTGGACACCATCTCTTCTTAAGGACCTCTGCAGCAGTTACTGTATTATGTGACTTGGAATAGATGCTGCAGAGGTGTTAATGAAGGAAATGGTGTGGGGTACACAAAGATGAATACTGCCCAAACTGATCTGGTAAATCCTACCTGTCTCTTTGTCTGAAAGATGTAGGAAAATAAATCTGCCCTCTCCTGAAACAACCACAGTTTCAAAAAAAAAAAAGAAAAAAGTGGTTGCTACTACCAGTCCCCTTTTTATATTATAGCTCAACAGCTCAAAAACTCATCAAGGAAGTAGGTCTAATTCTGTTTTCTGCCTGAGAAAGTCCAGTTCACCCTCTTCCATCTCCCAGAGCAATGCCTATAATCTCCATCGCTGTTCAGAAGACACTAGACTCTTCCTGTTGAAGCTGCCATACTCTAATAAAAATTAACAGGGTCAATGAAAGGAGGGTCCATGCACAGCCTGCTGGTCAAAGCACTCCCATCTCTGCCCCCCAGCCTCTGCTCTAATGCTGAGCAGCTAAGCTGCCCAGTCTAAGGGAAGCAGGGCTCTTCTGGGCTTGGACAGAAAGGAATCTGCAAGCATGTGGTTAGAAATGCTGGTAAACAATAGAAATGTACGTATATTTCTCTATACAGAAATGGGCATCAGTGAAGAAGTGGACTTGGATTTCAGAGCCAAGTTGAGCAGCACTTTGGTACCTGTATCCTTCTGAGGGTTTAACCATCAATTTCCCTGTTCCCCATCTGTGAAATAGAGTAATTTTACTTCCTTGCACGCCTGAGGTGATCTGACAATGCATTAAAAAGATTGAGAGGTGCTCATATACTAGGGCAATGAAGGCCACACATCTGCTTAAGATAGCTCAGTGACTATCAACTATCAGAAGAGAGATCCCTACGGCTAGTGGGGAGACCACCAGCCTCACATAAACTTCCTTGGAAAGTACAGATCAAGCAAGGGTCCTTTGGAGATTCCCCACCACATAACATGCCTTCCTCCTCTCATCTGACCCAAGTTTAATTCAAGATGAGAATCACTCTGCCTAAGAGCAGAGTTTAACAAGCTAATGTGCTGGTGCCTCTACTCAATACAGCACAGTTGTTGGAAAGGAATTGGGAAATCCCATCCCAAGCTTCTCATCTTAGAGAAGAAAACCAAGAGGTCTTCAAGGCCACAGTGCAGAAACCCTATCCTCACTGATGCATAGCCAATGTTTCACCAGTAAGATGCCCAGCATCCATGGTCAGGGTAGCTGAGGACTACCTGGAACCACAACAGGTCACTCTCTATTGACAAACATGTTAATTTCCCATAAATGACTGAGGTTAAGAGCTTGGAAGCTTCCAAAAGAATTAAATGTCATAATGAATTCATACTAATGGAGAGAGGCTTTACCACACTTCCAGCTCTCAACACCAAGACCATTTGCCCATCAACTCTTTCAAGAGCTGGGTCCCTAAGGCAGGTTGCCACAAAGTACAGGAACATCACTAATTTTTTGCATGCAAATGAGCAGTGCTCAGCAACCTGCTAGCCAGAGACATGGCGAGAATTGAATTTTTCTTTAGAAGATGCCACAACAGGATTCAGTCACTGGCCTTTGTGGCAACAGCCCATTAACTCATTCTTATAACTCTTGGCAGCCATAATGGCACCGATCACCAGCCCTTAACCATCTGCCTGCCTTTACTAGCACTTAGGGCAATGTTCAGGTTTTGCCTGTCTGCCACTGCATATGGAAACCTGATGGATTTAAGCAAGGACTAGTTCTAACAAGATCAATGGGCTGTTTGGCAGGTACAGACACACAGCAATCAGTTTTATGAATAAAAGCTAAGCACAAGGGGCTGACCACTTCTTGTCACTAAAGGTCCTGCAAGAATTTTGCAAGAGCCAATGTCTCGGAGCTGCTGGTGCCCAGCAGCTTCCAGTGCTGGTGCCAGGAGCTCACCCCTTCATTCTTACAGGGAAGTAGTTGTGTATGCACTTCTCCAGTGTAAGGTAATTGTCTGATGGGAAACATCTGTCCCTTTCTGCTCCAGCTGTGAGCCTGGACATTTTGTCAATCCTTGCATTCTCTTTAAAGAGTGGCGTATTAGTGCACATTTATCAGGCAGTCAGTGATACACGATTTCTTAAAGGAAGGATTCTGTCCACCCACTCCACCAGCTAAATTACTTTAGCTCCAGCTTAATAGCATTTGTGCAGTATATTTCCTGTATGTGTAAGCAAGAAAGGTGTCACTTAAGGGTGCTGAGGGATTCAATTATATGTAACAAGACAGCTTTCTCTCAGTTTCGCTCTCTCGGTTACTCAGAGGCCTGTCTGTGTGTGGTTTTTCTCGCAAGGCGTTCTTACAGGCAGGATCCGTGTTCCTCTGTTGTGCCAAGAGCTGTCCACACAGAGATCAACACTTGATTTGAAGGGACAGCTACTGAAAGGAGAGGAGCATGTGCCTGCACACGTGCCTGTGTGCATACATGTGTTTGCGTGTGTGTTTGAAGAACACAGAGCAGAGGAGGAGGAACACAGAACTGGGGAAAGTGAAAAGGGAGACTGCTTTTCATGTAATTTTGGAAGTCTCTTCTCCGGGAAAATGTATTTCCAGTTTTTTACCGACAATACAGTGCATGAGCTGCACTGAGATGATGGGGGTGGAATAGGGCATAAGAGGAATGCAAGCCAGAGGGCCACGTCATTCCACATCCCCAGGATGCGCTCTTGTCTCCATCTGTCAAAACTGATGTACAGTATCAGGCTATGTTCTTCTAAGAGTTGCTACTCAGGCTCATGAATGACTTTGGAAAATACATTTTGTTCGTCTGAAGCCCTCAAGGACAATAATAAATAGCATGAAAACAAAACCACCCCGACAGCTCTTTAGTAGGTGTCCTTCACAGGCGTTCCAGTGTCAGCTGCCCTGGGATTTCACCTTCACCTGAAGGGGGGGCTGTTTAATCATGTGACACTGAAGTAGAAGAAGGAAATAAAACATTTCTTGAAGGAACAAAGGCAGGCCAACTTGCCTCTATCCTCTCATAGTTTTGCTAAGCATGACCGCAAATAACATGCTGCTTGAAATCTGCCATGTGCTAGAACATCACTGTGACAACACGCCTTGAGGCCTGGCATTACTGTAAAACAATAACTGATAATAATTCTCTTTGCCCTTTACTGCTGCAGAGATGTAGAGAATGCTCATTACTGCAGTCCTCTTTCAGGAAAAGAAAAAGTCAGTGGGTCAGCTGGACCACTAGAATAACGTGAGGTTCAGTTAAGGCCATCACAGAAGAGTGGCTCAGGTGGTTCTGTTTTGGTTTTGTGGTCTTTGCTACAGGGACTACTGTGGTACTTACACGCTGGCTGAGCCCCATCTTTAACGGTTCTGTATAAACTGGTTTCTTTTCATTTCTTTCTGTGTGTTTTTCATTTCTGAGTTATATCCCCAAGCAAAAGATGGGCACACGTGGATTTTCTTATAAATTGCCTTTCAAGAAGTCTTTGACCAAGTATTTAATAAAAAAAACTGTTACAAAGTCCAAGGACTCCTGGGTTGAAGATGTAAAGTTCTATCATGGAGAACATGTCTCTACAAGACACAAAGCTGAAAAGAAAGAATAGTGGATCTTCTCTTAATATGGTGAAAACTTAACAGCAGGGGTGCTGCTGAGAATTTTGCTATGACCCTTGTATACAATACATCAGCTAGTACATTGAGAAGGAGAATGAAACTGTTAGAGACCAACATCAACAGATAATGCAAAATGATCAGATCTGGACTGAGGACCAGAGGATCCTCAGAGAGCTGAGCTGATACACAGCAGCCCGACAGACCACAGAAAGAGTTCAACCTTGACACAGGCAATATGTATTGGGAAAAATAAACTATACTCTTCAGATATCTTACTGGGTTGTAAAATTAAGTATGGCCAGACAAGAAAAAAACTATAGCTACTGTAGGCAGATCGATGAAGACTTTTCTCCGAGGTACCTCAATAATAGGCCCAAAAGTAAATGGAACGTTAAGATATAAAAATAATACTTGGTGAAAAATCACTGCTGTGCAGAGGCTCAGTGCAAGGCCAAAGCTACAGCAAAATCTCATCTGAGACAACAAAATGCAGCTTACATTGGATTTAAGTGGTGCATAGACTTTGTGTGAGTCATTTCTCTCAGGGGTGGGTGAATCTCACCCACTGAGAGAAGTATTAATGCCACTGCATATGCCACGGCATACCTTCAGCTGGAATACTGTGGCTGGTCAGATCTGGAGCTTTTCTTAAAAAGAAGAGTAAGAGAAGCACACACAGACAATGCAAACTATTTGAGCCCTGGAGAGACTTTGGGATGGAAAAGATCTTAGGAAATGGAAACTCTTTAAAGAAGGAAGAAGTGATAAAGCACTTGAAAAACACTAAGTTGCAGAAACAACAAAACCTGGCTTTCTGTGTGTCTGCATTTTGAGAAGGAGTCCCTGTGTATATTCTCTGATGGGTAGTAAGGGATGACAGGGCATTGCATTAAAGGGCATTAATCAGCTGTCATTTGTAGCAGAATTTGAGATACCGGTACCATAATTCTCATTTTACAGGCTGGAAGTTAACTTGTAAAAAAGGCAGCAAATTGGACAAGGATAAGCAGTGTCCTAGTACTGAGCTTTAACCCCAGAACCGTGCCTTACTAATGAAATGCATCCATTTGACCACCTTGGGGAAAATCGGGTATAGAACAGAAGTGAAGATGAGACCCTCTCTCTCAAACCTGACCCAGCTGGCAGCTAGACTCACACTCATCTCTGAGGGACACCAGCAGCAAACATGTTACAAAGAGTGGCAAACCATGGTCCTGTCCTCCAGTGACTTTTAGAAGATCCTCTGAACCTGGTTCTGGTCCTTACCTCCTATAAGAAAAAAGTTCTACATTGTAACCATCCTGTGATTGAAAAATAACTCCAGTTCATTCTGGACCCCGTACTAGTTATTGCACTATAGACACCCAGTGAAAACTTCTCCACAACATTCACAATTTTGTAAATACCCATTATAAACCTTCTCTTACTGTCTCTTTTCTAAGCCACAGAGTTTATCCTATTCCATCCCTCCCCCTTGAGAGACCCAGAAGTAAGGCAGGCAGCACGTCAAAATTCTACCCATACAGAAGCAGGCAAATTATAGGAGGGTATGAGAAGCAGAAAGAAGTCACTTTCTTGTCTCTCATCCTGCAAGGCCTGTAACTGGAAACACATTTCTGAGAGGAAAGTTATGCTGATCCCCACACTGGCCAGTATGTCTAAACAGGTATGGGAGGAACAAGAGAGGGTATAGGCATGGAGACTGATCAGTAAACAGATGAGACACACAGCTATGCCCTCTAGCTTATGCGTTTCAGTACTAAATTTAAGCTGCCTAATCTTGTACCAGAGTATTTTCCTATTTGTTGCACTTTCCGTTTCATACTGTTATTCGAGCCACTTGCACAGTAGGAACACAGGTACATGTTTTTCCTTCACTCTAGAAACATGGAGGGACACAGCTCAGTAAGCTAACAACCTTTAAAAGGGTTAGAACAAAACACAGAGGGTTTCAGAGTGGTAAAATAGAAGCAATATCTCCACCTTTTGCAATTACTCTTTCCTGGGGGAAAAAAAAAAAAAAAAAAAAAAAAGGCACAAAATGTGTCCCGGGGCCAGATGCATAGACTTGAGCTGAGTGATACCAAAATAAATGTGAGTCAGCTCTGGGTCACTTACAGGAGGAATGCCTTTTAGAAACAGACATACTCACTTACTGCCAGAGTACATTCCGGCAGGATTTATCCAAATCTCTATAGATTTGCATTCTGCATTTGCTTCCGAAGTACAAAGGCATCCACAGTTTACAAAAGTGATATAGCAAGTAAACATAAAGACTGAAGATCAGAGCAAGTCATTCTCAAGAGCCAGGCTGGGTCAGAGGAGGGGAAAAAAAAAATAATCACAACTGTTAATGTTAAGTGTTAGCGACACCTTCTCCAAGTCTCTAGGGGATGGCAAAGTTGTTGTTGTGGAAGCAAACAGAGATAACTGTCAACACCATTCCTCAGGAGGGGATGTGTGCAGCCCCAGCCTGATGCAGAGCCTTGGCTCCTCTTCCTCATTAGAAATGAGCAATGCCTTTTGGGTTTCCCGACAGTGAATGATCCTAAAATTTGCTTTGTGTAGCCTTTTTAGAAGCACACAGTTGTGGGAGGCAGTGTTTTTTCAGACTGGATGTAGAAAAGGGCCCTGTCTTACCATTAAGAAATCCCACAGAAATCACCAAACATAGGTCACACTCACTTCAGCTCTATACTGGGTGCACCTTTAGCCTTCTGAGATGAGGTCAAGCATGTCCTGCTACAGAACAGATTTTCAGACCCCGTCCTAAACTTTCACTGCATAGGAATGCCACTGCAAGAGTCACAGAATGGTAGGGGTTGGAAGGGACCTCTGGAGATCATCAAGTTCAACCCCCCTGCTAGAGCAGGATCACCCAGGGCAGGCCACATAGGAACATAACCAGGCGGGTTTTGAAAGTCTCTAGAGAATGGTGACTTTGTTCTACCTCAGAGTTGGCTGTGTTTCAGCAGTGAGCTAAGTGGTTTGGGATCCTCCTGGATGACACTAAAAAGTGCTATATAAATGTCAGCTATGAGTAAAAAGCTTCTCTATAACTGTACAACCATTCTATAGCCATATGCTCCTCTTGAGGGTTCCCAGTGACTGGGTTTCCCCTTTTGAAAAGCTATGTAAACACATGCAAAACCAGGCCTTTACATAATACAATGGGGCGTATCGTTCATTAACGTGCATATAGGTCGCTCTCCACTTGCCCTCCCACTCACTTCCTCTCCAGCGAGCTGCAAGCTTATTTAGCAACAGCTTAAATGTAAGTTGCCAATATTCCTAATTTAGCACAGCAGGGAAAAGACATGACTTTCAAAGGCAAGAGGGATGAGCAGAGCACAACGTATTCTTTCCTCTCTCTAAGCTCCACACCAAGTTACATTAAGGAAAAACCCAACCTGAAATCAACAACCCATGAGCAAGTAAAACAGGATCAACAGCCCAACAGCCCATGCTCTCTGCAGCACATTAGGCCTAAATTAGTCACCAAGAACTTCAGATGAATGCAGCATGGATTTCAGACTTACCATGCAGCAAGCAGTGGTGGACTGCAGCAGACAGCTGACCAAAGACAAGGATAGGGGAGAGCACATGCCCCTAGGTAGTGTTAAGGATAAAGAAAATGGGGAGGGGAGCACCTTAGGGATTCCAAAGTCTCAGCCATGACCTCACCAGTATCCTGACATCACAGACATATGTGGTCCTCAGCCACATGAGAAAAGCAATTAAAAAAGAGAAGCAATAGGAGAGCAGCAAAGAGCACTGAATTAGCACTTTACATGTTCAAAGTGTTGTACAAACATTAACTAATCAATCAACAAATCACCTAATTAAAAGAGCGATCAGAAAAGGGAGATAAAAGAAGAGAAACAGGAAGAAGCGGGAAGAGCAGAAGGGTGCTGGGACACAGGTAGCAATACGTGCTCCTGTTCACCCAGGCCACATTATCCCAAGCAAACCTGTGCCAAATAGCCACGACAATAATTAGCCAAAGCTCCCTGACAGATCATTATGAGAACATTAACAGGGCATTAGCAAGAATTACCCATTTTTCACACATTGATTAGGTGCCATTGCTGGTTCATTAGAGTATTGGCTTTTAATAGCCCCACTCCAACAGCAGCAGCCTTTCCTTCACTTCCCCGGCCCCTTAGCACAGATCCAAGCATCTTTAACTCTGAGCAGGCAGCCGACCAGGCCTGTGCTGAATCGCACAAGCACATGGCCATATGCCCCGTAGAGGAAGCACCTCATTAATCTGGCTGGGTTAGGTAAAGCAAAGTAGTGGTTGTGCACCACAGGCAACCTTTAATCTTCCTGAATCTATACTGCTAACGAAGGGTGGCACAGGAAATATCCCACTCACTGCCCAGAGCCCTTGCTCTCCTATGCCAAGAGGGGTCAGCTCTGGGTCTCTTCTCCTCTAGGTGCTCCTCATGCCCCACATCAGGAGGAACGTTTCCCTGTCTGTCATTCCCAAAACCTTTCTGCTGCACCCACTGACAACTCTCTTAATTATTTGAAAGGCTGGGGTCCCTGCTTCTGCAACTGCTAGATTGTTTCTACTGATAAGCAAGGGTATGCAATAGAGAAGGTGGTCCAAAACATGCTCCAGTGGAGCAACAGGGGAAAGCTAGGTCAAGAGGATTATTTCTAGTGCAAAAGTCAGTACTAAGTACTGTGTTTCTGGCAACAAGAACAAGACTAAACCAAAACCAAAAAAAGTTAAGTGACTGAGGAATCTGTCACCTCCCTTTCCCCTTGGGACACATCACCTGTCCACCTACATCCAAAATAGGTTTCAGTTGAGTCATGCTTGGGAAGATACAACAATCCTGTTAGTGCTATTATACAACTGATTAGGTATCCCTAATCCAGCCATGGCCAGGACAGATATCCCACCCAGACCAGGAGCACTCCCACAGCTTCTTTCTAGAGGCTACATGTCAAAATAAGGCAGGCCCCAGTGTGCAAGACACACTACTGAGGTGTCAGGAGCTAAAACTTTTGCAGGGGTGGCTGGATTAAAGGACAGCTGAGTAGGTGTATAAATCACTAAGTGCTGCCCAGCAAAGCTAGCACCCTTCAATGGTAAAAAAAAACAAACAAGTGCATGAGAGGAAGCACAGAGTAAAGGAAGCAGGAAGGCTCATTCATGACAATGAGGAAGAGAAGGACAAAGTAAACACTTCAGAGGGTTAGCAAGACAGGAGAAAATAGAGATCAGAAGGGGTTTGAGTTGCTAGAAGTATCCAAGAAATACTGCTGTGAGATGAATGAGACAAAATAGCTTACAGAAACACAGGGAATTGGAGGAATATGAAAGCTGGATTTGAAACATCAGCAGGTCTGTATAAGGAGGGCTGTATAAGGACATGAAGGCAAGGACAAGAAACTTCAAGTCCAAAGGGTATTGGGCAAAGCAATACAAACAGAAAGGTAATGCACTTTGCACAGCAGAGGAAAAGGGGTATTTTAGCATGCCCAATTCTCTGGCCAGAGAAAGGCTTTCAAGCAAGAGAGGCAGAAGATGTTAACAATAATCAAGACTAAGGAGGGCTAAGACATGAACAAGGGGTCTAGGTGTTGAGAAAGAGAACAGTAGATGGATTTTCTGTATCTAGTAGAGAAAGAAACAGGTTGGGGAGAATACAAGGGAGAAAATAACCAGACTCACATTACAAGAGTACATGACTGGGAGGATATTTTTGTCATTAGTAGAGATAAAAAGACTGAAGTGAAGCAAATTCAAAGTAAAAGACAAGCAGCTTTTTAATACTATTCAGCCTGAGCTGGGAACATTTGTTGACTGAGAACTGTAGAGACAGTGTGTGACGGGTCAGGGTGCAGTATGTCTAGAAGTTGCTTCAGGTAGTTGAACTTGAATATGGCAACATGATCACCTAGGAAGCAGACATCAAGGACAAAGCCCTTTGAGATCCACAGCACTCATGAGGACAGGGCACTGACAGATGGAACACCACGTGTGCCTCAAAGTTGGAAGAATAAAGAGGAATAAGGGAATGTACTACCTAAAAAAAAGGAGCACCGGGAGAGCCCTGCCACTTGCCACAAAGAAGCTGATTGAGGCCCAGCACAGCCTATAAAACAGAGAGCAAATTAAAGAGGGTCTGAAGTGGAACGAGAAGAGAAGAATCAATCAGTGACTGACTATACAATCAGTTCACAAGTAAAGGCAAGGTGGAGATCAATGCACTGGGTTCCTATTTAGTCTCAAGCACAGCCCCATGGTTCATGTGAATCTATAGCTTCAAGTGTAGAGGAGTCAGGAAAAGAAAACTTTGAACTCAAGCGAAGGAAGCAGCATGCTAAACATGAGTAGTCCATTACTAAGAAGTCTTACACTTTTTTAAGGGATAGTTAGACAGTTATATGGCCCGATTTAGCCACAGAGCCACTGAACAAGTGACTGCAGGCTGTCCTGAGGCCAAGGGTAGTCCTGACAGCTGCTCTGTTTCTCTCTTTGAATATTAATCAGGAATTCACCTGTTATTTGCCAGGATCCTCTGGATACTACTGGACTCCGGTAAACAAAATCACTGTCTCCATAATTTTTGCACAGGATATGGCTATGCCTGTGGAGGACAACAGTGCAGTACCATTGCAAATCCTTCTTCTCTGCTCCTTCCACATAGGCAAAATGTAGGATGAGGGGGATGGACACCCTAACTCCCAGCACCTCCTCATCAACCCTCACAATTTAGCCAACCACAAAATAGTTAGTGGACCAGGATCCAATCGTCCCTCAGAAGTCACCAGAGCGATATGGCCAGAAGTGCTTCTCTGAGCAGGGCTAATAAATGCTGAGGCCCGTGTGCTGACTGGTCTGTGCACAAATGTGTCGCTCAAGGTAAACGAAGGCTGACAGCCAGTACTTCTACCTTCTCCTCCCTTTCTCTGGCCTTTCAACTGAGCCAAATGGAGTGTGCACAGGAGGACAAAGGACAGGAGGATGGGTGGGTGTGAAAGAGTGAGTGTGATGTAGGAGGGAGGGCCTGAGCATCCCTCCACAGTAGCAGGTGGGAGTTTCTGGGAAAGCAGCAGACGGGTGGTGAGAGGTCTGTGTCAAGTGTAAAATCATGGGAGGCAGGCAGGGCACTGGGGCTGCGATCCTGACCTTGGGCCAAGGCAATCTGCTTTTTAACTGGCAGCAACTGTAATCCAGTTTGTGAACAGATGGTATGCAGAGGAAAAAATATAGGATACAAACGCAGGCTCTCCAGTATCTCTTCCAAAACCAGTCAACCTTCAGCAGGAAGGTGATTAAAGAAGCAAAGAAATAAGGAAAGGACAGTCTGACTTCTGTTCAAAATGACTGGTGAAGTTGGATCCAACAGTCCTGGTCCCAAAGGACTCAGTGGCCTTGAGCTCTTTGGTGTCTCTCACCCACACACATCAAATATCACCAGGGATGACACATGAAGCCTTAGTGTGCAAAACAATATTTGCAAGGTACCAGCATATTTTAAGTAGCAACAGACCAAAGAAATCCTGCATTCAGATACCCAGAAATGTGATGGAAAAGTTCAGACCTGGCAATGAATTCTGCTCTGAGTCCTCTCTCGGTAGAAGGTGAAACTTTTTGGTTGCTGCCTTCACACTAATTTACTGGAGTAATCTATGCTGCTGAGGATCACTGCCCTGGTATCCCTGCTTACTGGCCTAGGTCATGTAGCCACTGGTGGGGATCCTTGGTCATAAGACTGAGATGAAATTGCTGTAGCTCAAACTGCTTCAAGAGTTTGGCTCACATTTCATTCCTGGAATCCATAGTTTTGACAGTCTGAAATATATTTTAGAAATAGATAATCAAGTAATAAAAGATGGATGTTAAGTAGTGCAATTGCTGGTATTAAAACACTGACACTGCTATACATTTGGGGGCCATTACCAAGTACCAAAGGAAGTACTCAGCAGGAAGCATGCAAAAAGCACCTACTATAAACACTTAACCAGTCCATACATCATCAGCACCCAAGAGAGCTGTGATATGTGAAGCCCTGAAAACATGCTTCTTTATAACACTAACAGACCTGCTGGTTTCTAATGAGCTTACCTGGTGTCCTTCTATGTTCACTGCAGTCAGCCTTGCTGCAATGCCCAACATGACCTCCAGGTTCATGCTGACAGGCCATCAGCTCTTAAGATAATTTTTTGTAGCTTTTTGTATTTTTAATGTTTCAGCACTTGAGACAAATTGAGATGAACAATGTACATATATTTTCCTGTGTAGTTGCATGACCTGAAGATCACCAGGTTTTGCACCCTTCCACACTGCTTGGAAGAGGCTTGGGTTTCAGTCATAACAATTCACTCCCTGACCTGGTGGGCAAATGTACCTCTGCTAGAAGTAGTATTTCTCAAAGTACAGAGACTTGTTCAAAAGGTAAAACTTTGCTTTCCTGTTATATTTTTGTTGCAGGGATCTTTACTAACATGCATGTCCACAAATGAGCCCTTCAGCAAAACAGAGAAACCCTGCTGCCTTCATATTATTGCAGGGGAAACTAAGGCAGGGAGAAAGCACATGGCCATTCATCTGTGGACTTGGAGGACAACACTGATAGATAATGCCTATCATAACTCCTATGAACTCAGAAAGGAATGCAAACCCTGGGAGGAACAAAAGCAGGTCCTGCCTTGCTCAGCGAGCTGTCTCCACACTGTGCTCTAGGCATGGCAGAATGGGTGCCACCACCTCAGACTGGAAACCAAAGTAGAATTTGCATCTCCCATAAAGGAAAAATGGGGGTGCATATGAAGATATATGTTACGCTTTAACACAATCCTGCCAGTGCCATCCCCCTGCGCTGCAGCACTTGTACTCTCCTAGACCCAGGCTTCTCAAATCCAGTTCTGCCAAAATCCCTTGTTCCAGCCCTGTGGCTCCTGGACATGCCAATCTTGGGTTGCCACTAGAAAGCTCTGCCAGCACAAGACTGGGCAGTGCTCTGACAATGTTCCCTTGTGAAAAATGACATTTCCAAAACAAATGTTTCAGCTTAATGGATGTCAGGCTGATGTAATTTTGAGTCATTAAACTTGCAACTCTGACAAACACTCTCAGTATGTTCTTTCTAATTACCAAGACCAAGCAGATTTAGACAGAGCAAATACATCAGGCTCTCACATTTCCTTCCTATGGCCTGGCTTCTTGTTCTTTTCCCTTTCCTTCCTCCACTCTCCCCTAGCTCTGCTTACTTATTGCACTAGTGTGTGCTGTTTTCCTTTGCAAATTCTTCTGCACAGAGACATCCTCTCTCAGAGAGAGTTTTAACAGAAAAATTCTCCTTCCCCTGCTCATTAGCTTTGCTAAGCCCCTTTGTCTGTGAATGTACAGCAGCATTTGTACTGAAGGACAGTGACCTACCAAAAGGACATTGACACTGCCACCTCTCAACTTGCTAGGATCTAGACATCTATCCTACTGCTCTTACCTGGTGGTCTGTCCATCTTAATTCCCTCTGACATTTTTTGCAGCCTGTTTATGATTTGAGTCTCTCCTCCTTATCTGTATTTTCTTCCTCTCTGTCTGTTTTTATTAACCAACCCCCCCTCTCCCCCCCCCGTCTAACCCTCCCCCCCCTCCCCCCA
>JANHFX010003920.1:27425-48756 GCA_027560015.1 Chloroceryle amazona
ACTAAGACAAATTTAAATTTTCCAAACACCGGCATAGATCCCAACCTCACCCCCCCCATCCCCCCCCCCCCCCCAAAAAAAAAAAAAAAAAATTAAGTAGGGGAAAAATAATATCAAATAATTCACTGCTGGATTTCTGTTGAGTATCTTTCAGGTCAAAATCACACCAAGCAGTTTTCCTGCATTTTGTGCAAATGCTTTTCATTTGCACATTTGTAGTCACCAGCAGGCCGTCGGGGAATTGAGGTCAGTGACATGGTTTAAGAAGTTTGTTACAAGGCAAAAGGATTTCTTGTTCCATATGAAATCTCACAGCTGAAATAAAGCTCATCTAAAATAATCACAATGAACTAGTAAGTAACCAAGTAACAGGCAAACCCAAAAGAGTTTGCTTTAAAGCAGAGTGTATCAAATACTTCTCCTTTTCTAGCTCTGATTTCTATGGCTACGTCTCATTCACCAGTCTCTGTATCTATTTCTTTCCATCTGAATACTTTTCCTCCTACCTCCTCACCTGTAAAAACTGATCTAATGACCTTTGAAAGATACTAAAGAATATTTCATTTGAACAGTGTGCAGAGTGGCAGAGTTCTAGGGATGTTACCTTACTCTGGTACAGCAGGAGGATGGGTTTCACAGTCTTTTGTCAGGTGGCTTTGGGTTTCCTCTACTAAAAGATACTGCTTATTATCTTCTGTCTTCATAGGACTAAACATTGGAAACAGTAGGTTCCTTGGGCAGCATCTTTTGCATGATAAGTTTATAAACAAAAAGACTGCTTATAATCAAAGATTGCTTGACACTTTTCAAAGGCATTGGGTGCAAAGACAGTAGTCCTTTCTAAATTCCAATTAGTTTAATTACAAACTGCAAACTGCCTTCCCAAACTCTCCCTGCAGTTCCAACTGGTTTGCTTCTTGTCTTAAACCTGCTTCCAGTTGCAGGGTTCTACCTCAGAGGTGACTATGCTTCAGTGATGAGCAAAGCACAGTGACCCCTCCATGGGTGTGTTCTCGCATCATAACCAGAGGTGTCCCCTCCAAGATTCCAGGGAAGGCAATAACACCACTGTAAGAAACAATGAATTTTAAGAAAAAAAAAAGAAAAAAAGTAGAGCCTGACTCCTTAAAACAAGAACACAAATCAGCAGCACAAACAACTTCAAACAACTTTTAATGAACAACTGAGAAAAGTCATTTTGCTGGGCTATATACCCTGTTGTAAGCAGGAGTGCTGAGCAGGCACATGATGCCAGGTAGCGCATGTTCTAGCAGGAATTACTGGAGTTACTGTGCTGGCTTTTAAAGTAACTGTAATCATTCAGAACTGAAGATCATGTATGGCAAACTCATTAAAATTCTCTGTTCAGAATGGGAAGAAACCCAAACATAGCAGTAGCATGCACCAAGACAAAGAACAAAGACCAAGGCCACGTGTGGCACTGCACTGCAATACAATTTCCCACATCGGGTCACCCTATCTGCAAAAGATGCAATAGAAATAAAAGGGGTTCAGGGACAGGTGACAGCAGTGAGTTAGAGGCCTGGCAAAATTTCTGTAAGAGGAGAGACTGAAAATTCTGGGGCTTTTTGCTTTAAAGAGGAAATCAGGCTGGATAGAGTAGGGATGAATAACATAATAGAGTACCGTGAAGGCAAACATCCTGATAAAGCATCCCGTACAACTGAAACACTACTCCTTTGAGGCCAAATAGGATTTGCTGCTTTCCTACCATGTGCAGTAACATGTGGAATTCCCTGACACAAGATAATATCCAGGCCAAACTCCCCAAAGGAGTACAATATACATATGTGAACTGCAAGAATATCAATGGTCACTTTCTGAATGATGGGAAAACCTCTCCTCACAACCCCTTCCCCCAGTGTCACTGATAGCAATCCTCTTGCTTCAGACTACAAGCAGGAAACAATCTGTCCAGGACACAGGAATTTCTCCTATCAGCAAGTTATTTCTATGATTCTATAATTCTGCATATTTGCCCACTTAAAAGGGTTTTATATTTTCTTATATAATGCAAATTAAAAAATGCAAGATACTGATGTAAAAGAGTTCTGCTATCATCTGCTGTTTCTTAAATTCTTCTGTTTGGGAGGAAATTCATATATGCTAAACAGGAGGCTGTTTGAAAAGCACTCTCTCTTAAGGATTTTTAAGTGTTCAGGCAAGAGAGAAAGATGATCATCCTTCACGTTTTAACAAGCTCATGGAGGACCTGAAAAGAAATTTCCCTTTCAGATGGCTTGTGTCCCAGCAGCTAAAAAATTTCCCCCTTATCATGTCACCCCTAGTGACTATGAGTGATCTCCATGAAATGCTAGATCTGGCATTGACCCATCAAAGAATGCTCTCATTCTCAGTAAACTTTTAGGGAACTGACAGCTTGTTTCAACAGATTTACAATATTAGTCCCTGAAAGGACCTGCCACAGACACAGCTCCAAGATTTACAGGTGTGTCATTTCCTATGACCCCATCTAGATCTTCCCAACAGAGCCCAGTGAGCTGTTACACACTTTGTAAACATGTTTTTTGGACATCCTGCTTTAATCTTTTCCAGAAAGCCAACAAAACACTTTGCACTGCTATCTGTAGGTTTCTCTTCTTGACTTCCTCACCTGCCTTACAGAGATGCATGAATGTAGGTTCTTCATTTTCCAAGATGCTCATTCCCTGAACCAGAATCTCCATTTCATGAACAGGGACACCAAGGTACAAGCACTGGTCACTGATTTTCTGGGAACATGAAAGAAGCTGAGTGTTCCCTGCCCCCAGCTTCACTTCCACTGAGCTGTAACTGCCAGCTCTGGCCTCTCAGACAGAGAAGAGACAATCTCCTGCTTTTACATTATGTTAGGAGATGTTCATGTGATACCCTGATCCAACAGCCAGTTTGGTAGCACATCTCTGAACAGGACCTATAAAATGGGGCTCCAGCCTGCAAAGATTTTGTTCACCTATGTCCAGCCACTCATTTGCTGAGACATATGTCCTTTTTGAGCCTCAGTTTCTCACACTGAAAAATAGGGAGACTAATAGTGACTTGTCTCAAAGGGGAAATTAATTAAAATTATTTGAGACTCAGAAATGGCAGGGACTATTGAGCTAAATAATCGTAGAATCATAGAATATTTTAGGCTGGAATGAACCTCTAGAGATCATCTGGTCCAATGTCCCTACACAAGTAGGGACATCTCTATTTAGGAAAGGTTGCTCAGAGCCCCCTCAAGCCTGACCTTGAATGACTCCAGGGATGGGGCCTCCACTACCTCTCTGGGCAGCCCATTCCAGTGGTCTATCACCCTCAGATTAAAGAACTTTTTTCTAATATCCAGTCCAAGGTAACCTTTCCTAGTTTAAACCCATTGCTCCTCGTCCTATCACTACAAACCCCTTTGAATAGACCTTCCCCTGCCTTCATGTAGCCCCCTTCAGGTACTGGAAGTCACTATAAGGCCCCCCTGGAGCCTTCTCTTCTCCAGGCTGAACAGCCCCAACTCCCTCAGCTGGTCTTCATACGAGATGCTCCATTCCCCTGATCATTTTGGTGGCCCTCCCCTGGACACGCTCCAGTATGTCGACATCCTTCTTGTGCTGCAGGCTTCAGGAGCCTTCTTGTGCTGGAGTCTCACCAGGGCAGAGCAGAGGGGCAGAATCACCTCTCTTGGTCTGCTGGCCACAGTTCTTTTGATGCAGCTCAGGATGTGATTGGTCTTCTGGGCTGCAATTGCATATTGGTGGCTCATATCCATAATCTCAAAGTAATTCTATGTGCTCTGGCATAGATCTGACAACAACATATCTATATATGTTTTTAACAGAGGTTAGTATTTTAATTTTCTCTGAGCATATTTTAGGCTTCATCACACTAAAGCACAGTCTACACAAGGCACCACCAAGCAGAATGCACAATCATTAATTTCTGCAAAGCAGCCTTGGTGTCTGCAGAAACACTCCAGGTAACTCAATAAATTAGAATAATAAACACAAAGGAAACCAGAGAACAAGCAAGGACAGGGCAGAAATCACAAACGGAGGCCAACAGCATAATATATGGTACAATGGCCATCCAAACTGGGCCTCCATGAGGCACTGGGGAGCTGCTGGAAGGCATGTGTGAGGTGGAAGATATCCAAGTTTTGGTGCTGTTCCCTATTACTCCTTGAATCTCATATGAGCAATTTTAATTTAAATATCACTGTGCATATGCCACCAGGGCCTCTCCCTGCAATGCCTGCAGGGAGATCTTCAGCTGGCAAGCGCAGAGCAGCCCCTGTAGCCACAAAGCCTTAGCAAAGGAACATTTGCTGATGCAAACACAAGCCCCAGAAGCAGCAAGCAGTGCCTAAGGCTGAAATGGTGCTGCAGCAGGGGATGTCCAGCTGCTGGCAGCAGGACGGAGTCTGGTGTCAGCTCAAGCTGGAAAGGGCTTCATCTGCCCACAGGTGCTACCCGCTACTCTCTGCCTGTCTTCAGAAAGCAAGAGAGAAGGAGGATGAACAACTGTGCCTCTAAACAGGTTGCTTTTGCCTCCTTTATGCAGTATGCACTCCTGCAAAAGCAAATCAACCCCAGAGCGGAGCAGAAGGAACCTTTAGTTCTGCAGAAGCATATTACTTTCTTGCAGGAAAGTTTGCTTCCTCTTAATGCATTTGCCTCATGTGATAGTAACGGCAGCCCTCTCCTGCCCCAGGTTCTCCCAACGTGGACATCCCCACACCACCCCCCTGCACCCCTTATGCTGCTCCAAACCTATTTCTTTTCCCAGCACATCAGGCTTATGTGTCTTAAGTACTCACTTCTGCAGCTTCTCCTATTTCAGTCCCAAGCCTCTTCTGAACAGAAAGTACTATTCGCATAAAAATGATGAGGACAGGCAGAAAGAATTAGGTTGTGAGGAAAGATTCAGCAAACTTGTTCCATTTTCTGCCTGGATCAAGACCTGAACCCACAGGAAGCCTCCAGAGATACTATCTGCTGCAAACGCACTGTGACATTTAAGAGACCTCCCGGCGAGTCCTGGGAGCAGAGGGATGGACTTCTAGAGGAAACTTTTCTCTTTACTATGCAAGGAATTGATTCTATTTATAACGATTCCTGCTGTCCTCAACTGGGCATGAAGACAACCAGCATCTGTCCAGGCCCTCAGGGAGACTGCAGAACCGGAGATGTTGTATATGTATCTGTGCAGTGCCCACCGCTACAGCGTGAAAGCAGCAGGGTGGGTAGAGAGGAGCTGTGAAGGGCTCAGCCAGGGCTGGGGAGAAGAGGGGCTGAGGAAGGGGGCTGAGGGAAAGGGAATGGTACCAAAGGGGATGCGTTTTGCATGTAAGTGTCTGTTACTTGAGATCCTACAGATGGTTTCTCTTTAGCAGCGGTTTTGAAAAGCCCCCTGCCTACTCTGCTGGAGGCCCTTTCCTGCCAGAGCCAAACCTGGAGTTCCCAGATGCAGGAGAAGAGCTCAAAGGTCTTTGAAAACAAGGAATGCATTATGCTGGGGGGCTGGGAACTGGAACTCTATACAGGTAGTATCACACACCTTTGTCTGCTTGTCCTGACAGGGCAAAGCCCAGGAGCAGCACTCTGACCTGGTCCTTCTCCCTGGCAACTGGTTCCCCTGCAGCCTGCCTCCACCACCCCCTCTCTTGTCTATAAACAGTCCCCCTTCCTCCTACCCTGTCCTGCATAGGAATCCCCTGGCTGTAATTCCCCTGATTTGAAGAGGGACCCTTCTTGTCTCCCCCCTGCTGCTAGCTCTCTGCTCACACAGATGCTTCCTCTCCCTTGCTTTCCCTCTGATGCTTCCAGGTTCCCCACAGGGGGAAATCCTCATGCTGCAAGGCCCCTCTGGAGCATCGGTCTCCTGCTTCTCTCCCCTGTCCCAGCAGCTGCACAGACAATTGTTTTCTTGCTCCATTAAGCCAGTAAATGAGGCTGGCTTAGCTCAGCACTGTAAGCCAACGCTCTGAGCCCAGGATCTGTCTCGGCACAAGAAGTAACTCCAGTGTGAACACAGGAGCGAAGGAGGGATTTGTGAGTTTGGCACCACACTCGTCTACCTGCAGACACTGAGGAGAGCAGACCGAATCAAGCAAACTAATGTAGCCTGCAACAGTTTTGGGGCTTGGCCAGGTGACCGTACTGCCTTCTTTGAGGCCATGCACCCTGCTCCATGAGAAGATAAATCAATGCAAGGCAACATCTGCCAAGATACTGACTTTGGCTCTGCTCATGGACCGCCTGTATTTCAGAGATGGGTAATATTCAGCTTGATTATCTCTCACCACCAAGAGGAAGTTTCTCTCTATGCTTAAAATCACTGGGATGAGCCAAGGAAGAATCGATCTGTGGGAAAGAAATGCTGACAAGAAAACATGAGTCGGAGACAGGATGAGAGTGGACGATGGGTGAGCAATGGAGACAGATTCTGGCAGCTTGCCTGGCCAGGTTAGCAATGGCCTAGGTCACTATGGCCAGAGAAAGATTAAGAATAAAAACATTCATCCAAGCTTTACAGCAGGCCCCTATATGCTGTTCTTCTCCTTCCCCAGATAGCTTTTCCTCTCTTAGCTTGCTCCTCATCCTCCTAAAACATCCCTTCTCTATTCTCCCCTAGATCCTCAGTGCACTGGAGTTTTCTGGTTGCTTCAAGCACCCCTATAAGTCACCCAATTCCCTGCTTAAGCCATGACACTCAGTGGTTGTAAGGCTCGCTGCTTGCCCTGCTTTGTGTCTTATGCCACATGCCACCTCCCCAGTGGTGAAAAGCCCCAACAGCACTCATACACTGTACCACAGCCATCCCTCAGGTAGACACTGAGTCTCATGGTCTCATATCCCAATGCACAAGGTGATGTCATACCAGGGAAAGGTGACATTTCATTAGCAGAACATGCTGACAAAGCCTCAGGAGGTGAACATTCAGCAACATCATCAAACTTTCCCAGGATAAAACACTGAACCTTCAACTGGTTTTCCCTGTCACACTTGTGCTAAAACATCCTCTAGGTCCTGTGGCCCTCCAAGGGCAGCAGAAGAGAGAAAATATCTGAGTTCCTCTGAAAGCAAATCGGTTTTAGGGACAGTCTTGACATTGATTTCTACTTCTGTTTGCCAGATAGGTTAATTGTCACATGCTGATTAGAGTGGCTCTGGGTACAAACTCCTTGGAGCACACAACGCTCCTGGCTGAAAGGGAGAAGGGCAGACACAGGAGAAGAAATGGGTAAGTACCTCCCAGACAGGCTTTCTTGGCTTCTTGCTGAGGCACTTCTCTGAACCTTTCAGCTGTGGTTCTGCCTATGGTCCTGCCACTCTCTGAACCTGAAGGCTGCACAGAATTGAGCAGCAGAGGTGGAAGAGACCCAAAGGAACCACCTAGGCTGTAGTCTCTGTGAAGGATCGATCAGCTCTACTTTGTTATTTGTGGCAACTGTCACTCCTTGTACATTGCCTAGTCTGTCCTCAAAGACCTCCAGTGATGGAGCTACACAGCCTCCCAAGGCACTTTGATTCAATGTTTTGCTATCTTTACTGTTGTAGAGTTCTTACTGACATTCAGCCTGTCTCTTTTGAGGCAATCTTAAACCATTCCTCCTCTTTGTTTCCTGCAGAAGACGACACTCCTTTCTTCTGTATCTTACGTACTTGTGTACTGTTAATCATATCTCATGCTTAGTCCTGTCCTCTTCTTTAGGTCTAGCAGCCCCATTTCCATCCATCTCTCCTCACCGACTGTGCTGTCTAGACTTCTGATCATTTCCACTTCTTTCTTCTTGACTACATCCAACTGGTCTACATCTCCCTAGAAACATAAATTACCCCAAACAGACACAGGACTCTGCTTCAGTGTACACAGTGATCAGCAAGCAGTCAACACTACCCCTGAAGCAGGGACACAGCTCAAGCAGAACACAACGTGGCACCCAGTAAGGCACTGAATTATGCTGTAAAATCTGCTGCATGCCCATCCTTCTCTCTTCTCTGGGAATTGGATGCTACTTCTACTTTGAGATCCATGTGAAACAAACAAACAAAAAAACCCAAAACAAACAGAAAAAAAAAAGAAGCATTTAAAAGGCTAACTGATCTGACTATGTCTGAGGTCCTTGACCCACTTGGCCTGCATTTAAGCACCACTTCCCATCTCGGGTAAGAAGAAAATTGCATGTGTTCCTCCCTCCACCTTGGGACACACTTTTCAAATGGATAGACCTGCGTGCCTCTGACTCATCGCCAGTACTGGAGACCAGCCAGGAGAATAGGAAGGGAAGAAATGTCACTCTAAAGGCCAATGAATACACATGAAGTATGTTACGCAAGAACTCCTGCGGACCCCCTTGTCCAGGTAAAAGTCCTACAGATGGCCCATCACTAAGCAGAGTTGATGCAGTGGGGAGGATGTGTGGGTGGACAGATAATTTGATATTTAGCTGAAAGAACTAAAATGGGTTTAATGCAGTGCTAGGAAGACAGATTGCCTGTAGCACCTTCTGCTCCTAATTATGGATGCCAATCTCAGGTTTCTTCTAGGTGTAAAAGCAGCCAGGATTCGTGCACAAAGGCTTCAGAGTTCCAGTCTCACAAAAAGGAAGTACCACAGAAAGATAATAAAGGGTGACTAGCACGGAGAAACATCCCTGCTACATCAACAGCTGACTTTAGTTTTCTGTAGTATCTTATGGTTCCATGCCAAAAGTGGGGCTGTCTCCAGAGTTCCTGGAAAGCCTCTCCTGCAATGGAGAAACCTGGCTGAAACGATCCTAACTCATGAGCTAAAGACCTACTGCTTCTCTTGAAGGTCAGAGAGGGCTCGCACTTCGAACACTAAGGACTTTCCATAACACCCAAGTATCACTGTCTTTTAAAAGCATCTGCCTTCTTTGACACTTTCACAAGAAAATCTCAGTCTGCACCCCAGCACTGATCTCTGTCACCCCAGGTCAGCATCAGGCAGGAATGTCAAGTTTCTCACCCAAGAGAGACCTACAACAGAGGGGAAAAAAGCCACCAGCCACCTCCTTCCAACTTGCAGCAGTAGAATCACAACACACCAAGGAAGCACCGAGGCACATTCCTCTGCTGACAGAAGCAAGGTGGTTTTTGCACCAGCCTGCAGCCTCAGCTCTTACCTGACAACCAACGCATCAATGAATGGGCTCTCCTTCCACTCTTATTTCCACCTTGGGCTTCAATGGAAAGGAGGAGAACCAGATCACCAGGATGCAACAGGAATACAGCTACATTCCTGATAGGAAGTGAAAGAGCTTTACTGGTGATGCAACCTCTACTTGTTAATAGCTCTCCCACACACACTCCTTCCCGTGAGCTCTCAGGACAAATAGGCACCAGGCATTCGTGTAGGATAAGAAAATAAATACACTGGGAATACTCTGCAGGCCCACCCTGAATACAAGATGCTGATTGAGTGGCTATACTCAACAAGAGAGCTCAGAGCCTGCTCTATCATCTGCAGCAGAAAACCCAGGGCACTTCAGTCACTATGGTGCTCCTCCATCCTTCTCTGCTTTTCTCCCAGACAACAATTCTTGCTCCCATGTCCAGAAGGGAGAAAAATTCAAAGGAGATCAGAGTTGAGCAAAGAGAAAATAAGAAAAGAGAGAAAGGGCCAAAGTCAGGAATAAGGACAATATGTTGGGGAGGTGTGAAAGGTCAGCTGGAAATGAATTCATACAGAGAGAGAAAGCAAAGGAAGACAGAGATGGAAAAGGCAAGGAAAAGATGTGACAGTCAACTTCATCAAGCAAGGTGGCAGGCTGGATGGGGGACTGTGCCAAGCAGAGGGAGCTGAGTGTGACTCGCAAGAGAAGATATGAGAGAGATATTTCAAGTCTCCCTCTCTGATGAACTTATCCATCCTTTCTCTTTCAGTGGAAAAAACTCTGCAAACACACTCTCCCTCTTCCTTACTGACAAGAAACAGCCAAGGATGGCAGTGGAAGGAAGGCAGATGAGGTACAGCATGTGCACAACTTGAAGGCTTTGGGCACACTCCAAGTCTCAGCAGTAGGTATAATAACAACAGACCCTAAGGAGCAGGTTTATCTGGTGAAGGAGGTAAATCTTTTTCTGTTCCTCATTAGGGTGGAATCTCCTATCACTGCTGCCCACATTCAGCATACTCGAAGCGGTATTGCCTTCATATGCTGCTCTGAACTGTTTACTGCCCCAAACCATGGCTCTTACATAGCATATAGGTGAGAAAGGATATCTCACTGTGCATACTACTTTATGTTTCTGTCTTGTCTGGTTTGTTGATTTTTTTAATAAAAATAAGGCCCAGAGCTTGCCCCTATCCATACCCCCATCAACAAGCTGATACATTTCAGGCAACCGCCATTAGTGGGAAAGTTGAGGGGGAAAGGTACTAACGAGAGGGCTGCATCTGCTTAGCTTATCATCACAAGGTCTGTGGTTCATGAGACCCAAAGTCAGCTTATTCACAAGATACTCGCTTGCACGCATTTGGCCTGCGTGCACAGCCAGCACCTCCATCTCAACCCTGCCACACCCAGGACTGATTTCAATTAAATAACAGCATAATCCAAGAAACAGCCGAGTTTGCCTGTGCGGGTGGATGGCCAGCAACTGTGCGGATGTGTGTGTCATTTTTCTGTGGCGTCTCAAAGGGCTCTGGAAAGCAGCTTGCTCCCTTTTCAGGGCTTGCTTCAGCCCTGACTGCCTCTCTGCAGTGCTGCCAGCTACCCCGATGGTTAGTGGCATGGGGTAACTGGGTGATGACATCAGTGAGTGGCTAGGGAAAGTTAGCCAGTGCATCCAGCAGGGGTTACTTAAAAAGGAGTGGTCTGCTGTGGCAGGGATAGTGTGCTGAGGTTATGAGGTCCCTGCAGGTTCTGCTGCTCAGGGAGCAAAGAGATGGTGGTAAGGAGATGTCCCCGTGGCAGGAGAGAAGGGTGTGGGTGCCTGGTAAGCTGCGGGGCTTCAAGGTCCCCACCCCACTGTCAGGAGCGAACGCTCTGCTAAGTGAGGGCAGCCAGGAAAAGTCTGTGGGGCCAGCCCACTGGGGGCAGGGGACAGTCTGCCTGAAAAATGGCAGATAGCTGTGGAAGGACCATCCCTATTTAACCAGCATGCTAAGGGTGCAGCAGATCGGAAAACGGGGAGGGCAGGCTACAGCAGTCCCTCCTTATCTTCTGCCAGATTAAAAACTCCCCCATCCTTTGACTCGAGGGGACTCCTAACAAACAGGTTCCACTGAATCACAGCTCACATGTGCCCTACTTGTAAGAGGAGGGGGGACTCAAATGCTCCTTCTCCCACGAAGACCCAAAACCCAACTGCCTCATCTGACGCAGGCAGCTCTATAGCTGCAGGCAGGGAGACTACAGATCATATTATATTGTATTTGGCAGAGAGGGGACAATAATTTTTCAGGGTGTAATCACTCACTGAATTCTACTTTTCTCCAGGCTCAGAGGACACCTCTGAAGAGATGGGGGTTTCCTAATGCTCCTGTGCTACATGCAGTGTTCTGTAGGGTAGCTGCCTTGTAGTTGTGGCATTTTTTCTCCACTCTGGAGCATTTATGCTTGTCCCCCTCTGTCACATGCTCTCCTTTCTGTTCCCTGACAAGATGAATACAAAGCCTGACCATGGACAAATTCCTGTTGATTCCTATTGGGAATCTGGGCTGGGTGTAGGAATGGGGCTCACTAGGAAGGAGATGGTGTGAAGGAGTCAGCTAGGCTTTGTCACTGTGGCTCTTCTCCTCCAAAGGAAAAGGAAGAGATAATGATGTTAGAACATTTTAACCTTTCTTTTTCTGAGCTTGATAGGCTTGGCCTGAGGCACCTTTCCTAGCAAAAACAGGCTGCTGTAAGATTGATTGGTTGGGTGCAGAGTTTAAAGGTAATTTTCTCTTGTCACATGCACATAAATTATCGTGGCTCAAGCTGCGATCAGCTCCACGTTTCACTTGTTCTACTGCTTTTATGCCTGGACTCTGATGAGGGGTTGTAAGAACCATGTCCAGTGCTCCCCGAGCAGCATCCTATATAAATATATCAGGAGCACCACAGGCATATGCACAAAGTTAGAGCCGGGGGGAGGTGGGGGAGGGAAGGAAGGGGCACATGCCTACAGATTTGTACAGCCAGGGACTTTCAGCTGCAGAAGTTGCTGCTAGAGACTTGTTTGCTCATCTATGAACCTGTTTAAAATGTTCTGTCCGTGAACGCCAGGGCAAGGAAAACTCATCCACTCAGATTATTCACAAGGGGGAGAGCAAAAAAAAATGCACACGCTCACACACAAAGGAAGCACAGCTGCAGCCAAAGTGAATTCATTTTTAACATTCATGAAAATATTCACAGAACACTTCAGTGCTATTTGCCTAAATTTTTCTGTTTGGTGTAAACACTTGAGCCAGCACAGGCTGTATGTTCTAGTCGCAGTACCGCATCAGGGATTAGGGGTGGCTCTTGGCTCCAAGTCACAGATTCACACTACATGAATTCACACCCCAAGTACATGTGACCCCATTACTTTAAGGCACGGACTCACGGTCTGCTGCTGCATAGCTCCTGACTCTGTGTCATTGCAAAATGACATTGTAACCACCCGCAGCCAATGCATTCCCCATCCATTGCATCCTTATGCAAGAAAGGCACATGTGCTCTGCCAAATTTGAACACAAAAACAATGGCAAACAAAAACAGTGCTGGTGTGCACCCGGTCTGGGGAGGCAGAGCCCTTTCTCCCCTCGCTGTTTTCTCCTCCCTCCTCTCAACTCATCCCATTCAATGGTTTATTTCCCTGAGCATCCTAAGTGGCTCGCGCAAGGGAAAATGCTACAGCACACAAGGGAGACTCAGCTGAAGCCCTGAAGAGAAGAGCTGTGTGAGTTGTCTCTTCCTCCTCCATAAATGCAGCTGAGACAACGACTGGATAATTGGCTAAGTGCCTGTCAGCTTAATAACAGAAAGAGAGACACACAGAGAGGGAGAGATTTGTATTTACTATTCAAAGTCATGGATGCTGCCTGCCAGTGGTTTTCAACATGAGTTTTGTTTGCACAGTGAAGCACGAGAAGTGAATGAACATGAAGCTCTGAGTCATGGTCTCCCTTGCCTAGTCTCTCATCAGGGTGGGCAACCAGCCTGGAATGGAGGGAGTGGGAAAGCAGCACGCTGAGGTAGCTGCCATACAGGTACTGTTGGGTTCCTGGTTAAGAATATCCCTGGGTTCCTACATAGGAAAAGCATCATCACCACCCCCGAGGAGACACCGTTGTTGTTGATATACTAAGTCACACCACGTTAGAGAAAATGACAGTGGCGCATCTCCAACATGGTCACCCTGCTGTCCCTGAGAGGAGGATGTGCAGTGGCACCATGAGTGGTAGCCACATAGCTGTGCAACCACCCCTATTTCATCTCACAAATGCACAGCACAGAGGTTGGTGCTTCAGGAGCTGGAGCCCTCCTCAGCCTTTCCCTCCCCCTCATAAATCTAGTGCTCTTCTTGGAACCCATGTAAGGATAGCACCTGTGATGAGAAACCCCTCGTATGTCTGTCTCTCACGGGAGGGTGGGAGTGTGTATGCTCGAGACAAGCCTCCTCCCTCTTTGGAAGCTTTCACTATTTCCCACTGCTACAGAAATGCAAATTTAGTGGTGAGAGTGGTTCAGTTTTCTACTGGAAAGGGACAGTATTGGCCACATCTACCACAGTATTAAACACTGAGACTCAGAAGAGGAAGATGCAATATTCTGTTTGTTCACTGCTTTTTTTTTCCTTAACAGCTGTACCATCCAAAGCACAGTGAAGCAAAAAGGCAATTCCAGCATTAATGATGATTACTGAGGCCCAGGAGTCAGAAAAAAACATGCAAACATCCACGCAAACAGATTGTTATCCCATCCATCGGGCAGCGCTGCCTCTCACCTACACAATGCTTACAACTTCACAAAGTATGTGAACGTTTGTACAACTACGCAGGAGAAAACACTTTCCATTTTTAAATGGGAGCAAACGTAGAGAAACACACACTTGTGGGCAGGAACATGCAAGCACTGCCCCCTCCTCCCCCTGAAACCTCATGCAGATGTGTTATTGCAAAGCATCTGCTAACTCCAACCCAGTCCAAGCTCAATTCCATCAAGTTAGCTCTGACTGAGAAAGCCCAGCACCCCAGTGAAATCAACAGAGCTGCAGCAGGGCTATTCCTCCTCTCAATGCACAGGGCCGAGCATAGGGCCAAGCATACTGAGGGCATGCTGGGGTCACAGTTGGCCTCTCACACACAACTGAGTTGCTCCTAAGAAAAATCTGCAGAAATACACATGCACAGAGGAGACTGGTTGGTCAGGTTATTTTGAAATAGCTGTTTTCTAGGCAGAAGTGAAACTCATCATTATTAGTTCCCATTACTTACCATAAAACCAGGCACGTTAGATGTGCCCGAAGCCTGAAGCAAATGCTTTGGTGTCAGATTCAGCTGAAAATCACATTCGTTTCTTCTTCAGTGGGAGAAGAGTAAAAGAAAACTCAGTAAATTCCTGACTTCACCTTTGTGCCCTCCATTGCACTTACGGCAGCAGAGCACGAGTTCACACAAGCCAGAGTGAATTTTGATGGACAACAAAACTAGGTACCTTCAATGAAAATGGCTATATTCAGCCTCGCAGTAAGCCTGTCGAAGCCCTGCCGCTGCATCAGCAGCAAGCTGTGGCCCCGCAGCTCTGTCAGAATCAGATGCCTGTGGGTCTGGATATAAAGGGCAGGGACGTGTAATATATATTTTGAAAACGTACAGTTATGAGATGGCAAATTCCAGTAACTATGAGCTATTTTAAGATTAGGTCTTTTCTCATGACCTGCTGGGGAGGGGAGTGGAGTGGAAGAGGTATTGACTCTGAGACACTCCAGGTAACACATAATACTATATAAATTTTAATGCCAACTAAGTAGGAAAACATATGGTACTTAGCTGCAAACTCAAGTGTGTGTGCAGACTCAGGGGAGGAGGTTAAAGCCATACAGTCTGACACTGTCTCTCCTCCAACTTTCTGAATGCAAATTATACATACAGTGTTATTAAACATATATCATTTCACCAAAGGAAAAGGTTTTCATTTTCTCATTTCCATTCCACCTTTGCTTGTGATGGGCTAGCCCCACTTTGCAGAAAATGCAGTCTCACAAGGGCCCCCCTGGGCACACCGCATATAAATATTGTGTGTATAAGGAGAGATGCTAATCACCAGCCCCTGACCATATATATATATTGCAACTTCCTTTATCATATGTATGCACACACACTCACGTATCTGTGTAGGCATGTGTGCCTTCACATAATGGCACCATCTGCTGCCAGACCTGGAAGTTTTGCAACATCATCTGTTACTACATTTATACTTTTTTTTTTTTCCCCCAAAGGAAAGTATCAAAAGAGTACAGCCCCTTTTGCACAGATCCCAACATACCCTCTCTCGACACACATACACTAGATTTGATAACGATGGCTTTGTATACACCAGAGAAAGAGAAGAGCATCTGGGACTTGTATCGAATACCAGCACAGATGAGGACGTACTAGGGAAACCTCATTTGTTGCTTTTGCTGGGTTGTTGCGTGGCTGAGCCGAAAGGCAACCCAAGCTAATGGATAGGTCACTAGGCTTGGTGTGCCTGAGCCCTGTTGTGCAACCCTGGGCGAGTCCCCTCACCTCCAGGTGCCTCCTGCCCACCCCCAGCCTCTGCCCGTCCCAGCTAATAGGGATCTCTCTTACTCCGTGCCTGCGTGGCACTTAATACAATGGGTGCCTCAGCATAGTGGTGGCCTTTAAGTGCCACAACAATACCACTAATAATCAAGGTTACAATTTGACTGCCAAGACTGTATTATTATGTAGCATTATACTTCTGAACATGCCTATTCTCATTTCTAAGGAAAGGGCTCATCTCAGTGCTCCCTATTATAAACTATATGCTAATTATAAGTGTAATCTGAACAGCTTTTACTTTTCTTTTAAAATGACTGTACAGGGCATAAACTTTGTTGTGATGCTGTGTTGTTACTTTGCCTGAGGTACCTTTGTCCTTTAGCACAGCTCCACATGTAGATCATTAGCAAAATACTGGGAGGCCAAGAACAGAGTCTGCATAAATTGCTTATATCACAGGATTACACCAAAAGCGCTATCGTTACTGCTAGCAATTTGACTCTATCCCATCTTTACATGTTACACGTGTAACCTGAAGAAACTAAGTACCCACTAGGATGGAAGTTCTTAAGCATGCTATCATCCCGAAACTTTGTATTATTTAAAAATACCTGGTAAAAATGGAAATTGCACACTCAGTTGAATGTTGGTTTTCATCAGTGCATCAGCATGAGATTGATTTAATTCTTGATGAAAAGTTGATGCTTGGAAAAACTCAGGAACAATGAACCAAACTCTGGCATTGGCAGAATCCCAGTACTCCAACGGGCTGAGTATCATCTGAGCAGCACTCAGCACTTAAGCCCTGTATGAGTCACTTGTACTTCATTAGCAGTCCCTGGGAATCTGCCCCAAAGACAAGTGTGGTATTTCTGGCAGTGCCCTTGGGCTTTGGTGGATTCATACTGGTGTAACTGAGTGGATAGGAATGGGGATGTGACCCATTTTGGTTTCAGCTGGAGATGAGCTCCATTTCAGAGGTCATTAAAGGCCAAATCTGTCCTTGTGTCAGGACTGCTAAAAGCCCTGAGCAACCTGCAAGTCCCACTGACTCCCTCAGAATAGTGCTTTAAAGGCACTTCTGGGTGAGCTGCTGTGACAGCTCCTGAGAGCGCTCATCTTTACACCTGATGCACTGAACAGGTACCTGATCCCACGGCATGGACTCCATTGCCATTTTGCTTTGACCCATCTTGAGGGCCAAGCAAAACACAGAAGCACAGTTCATTCCCTTCCCAGTTTGTGGTAGTCTCCCTTTGCTACTGCACATGTTCGGCTTGGCCAACATCCACATTTCTCATCCCCTCCCTGGGCTGAAAGAACATAAAGTGCAAGGGCGCTGCCTTTGCTCATCCAACACTCACAGAGCAAATGAGATGGGAAGGGATGCTGGAGGCAGGTAAACAGGAAGAAGATTTGGTGTTGGGGCTTGATTTTTCTTTTCCCATTGCATTTAGTTTTAGGCAATATTTTGTGTATTTGTTGTTTGCAGATTGTTTTCTTTTCCTCATGTCAGGCAGGGAAGTTGCAGAGAAAACCTGACAACCTCACGACTGTGATCTTGCAAGCAAAACATTGGCAGGAATTGTAACACACAGTTCCCTCTCAATACTCAAAATAAGGTTCAGTTTCCCTCTTCACTTGCTGAAGACAGAGGTAAAAAAATGAAAACTTAGCAAATCTGACAGGCTCTCTGATAACCAATGTCATCTTTGAAACACCCTGCTCTCTTTTCTTGGTTGTTGGTGGCCAAACACCAGAAACTCTGCTCAGCTCTTCTCAACTATTGCAGCTCTCAGACCCTTCCTCTTTTCAGCCTTGCTCTAAGGAGTGGATCATTACCCTTTTCCCTGTGGGTAGTCTATCACAAGCTATTTTTATTCTTCTCTCTATGCAATTCCCTGACTAACTTCCCCATGCCAAATACTCACTAAAAGTCATCAACCTTCAGCGAGGCCAACAAATGAATCAAATCTGCTGCCAGGTCATTTAGAGGATGAGCCAGTATAGAGTTAGGAACATTTTTTAGAAGTCCATAGCAAAGGAATATTTTAAATGCTTTAAAAAGTCATATCCAAACTTCTCAGAATAATTCTATTCTGAGCTACAAGCTGTAGAAGAAGCTCCAGGGGAGTGGCTTCCTTTAGGAACATTAGGGCTTATAATAAACTATTTTTCTCCACTTCATAGATCAGTCCACCCACCCATTCCTCCACCTACAAGTGTAACACTATATACAAATGTATAAGGCCCCAAAGGAGAAGAATCATTCAGAACACCCAGCCCTCAGTGCTTTCCTGAAAGATGTGCACCACAATTTACATGAACAAAATGGTTTTAGTTATCACTATGTACATTGCTTTTATTTCTCTCCAATTGCATATCATTTTTTCTCCCTCCTACATTTTCATTTCCCTTCAAGCTACAGGATGGAGCTACTGGGCACTGCTAAACTGCTGCTTCACACTCCCTCTTCCCTCTGAAGCAGATGCAAAGACAGGCGATATGATCTCTGTATAGAAGTCTCTTACCTATCTCTCTGTGGAGGTAAAGATCTGCTCTGAACACAGTCAGTATAGATCATCTAATGGCTTTTCCCCATCTAGCCCTTCCACTTGTTTTGTCACTAGTGGATCTATAGGCTGGAGAGCGAGATGCTGGGAGTTTCTCAAACACAAGGCTGTCTTGAGTTATGTTTTTGGAAGGGCAGGGAAAACAGTGTGGGGGAAGCTAGCAAATCAACCTTTGCTTTAAAACTGAGGGAATGAAATGTCATCCTGCAGGACCTAGAGTGTATGGGACAGAGGGAAATTTCACGCCTTCCAGCCTCACGTGGCAGTCCCATCTCCCACTGCAGCCTGGCTTCTGCCTGTCCTCTGAAGGAGGGACTGAGGGACTGAAACTTCCCAGAAACCTGGAGCTGGTCCTAAGGAAAGGGAGGGGAGACAACTGCCCTTCCAAGGAAATGCGAAAAGCACATAGCCAGCCAGATCTGCTTAAAGAGCTTAGAAAGGCAGTTGAGGGAGGGAAAGCCTGTGCACTGGGCACAGACACTTCTGACAGAAATGCAGCCTGCCGGGAACTCTGTATTGCTTGGGGCAAGCAGTTACACGGCCGGGTGGTGTGCCACTCCTGCAGACTGTGTCACTTGGCACACATCTGGCTGACACATCTGGATCACCTCACTCAGGTGTTTTATGTTAGTGCCTGACAACACTGGCAAGCCACACATTCTACACAAAAACACTGAAACCACTCTCCCATGCAGACCCACTAAGCTCGCTGACGAATGCTTTACACGCAGCACTTGCAGGCACCATCTCCACTATCCGCTCAGCCCTCTCTGCTGCAAATGCAGCTTTAGCACACAGTGTCTAGATAAACTCAAAAGCTCCAAGGTTAAGTGGGAAATAGAAATCCAGTGACCCCTGGCTGGGCAAGTGGGCTTAAAGACTCGTCTGTTGCTGCATGTACTAAACATATGCCAGCAAACATCTGCCTGAGAAGCTCCTCCAAAATAAATGATTGATGGAAGTGAAAAATGGGATAAGTCAGCTGGGAATCCTGCTAGAAAAGGGTTAATGGGATATATGAATTGCTAGTGAGTAGAAGGGAGAGGAGAAAAGCTGGGAGTCAGAGGCAACACCCCTTGTTAGGTGTTTACCATGTCGCATCTAAACCCTTTCCACTGCATATGCAAGGCAGATAAATTACTCTGTAAATCCTATTACTCCGCGTGGATAAATCTTACATGCGAGTTAACAAGTCTGGAGAGCTGGGGAATGGAAGCTGCTGAACGGATATTCCAGGATCAAAACAACCCAGCACACGGGAGCTGGGAGAAGCGATATGCGTACACACACATATACACACACACATCTCTCTTCTAGCATCCTTCTTCCCTGATCCCATCTTGCTAGCTCACATACCCCTCTATCATTAAATGGGAGGGATGCAGGACACAGGGGATCATACGGCAGAACATTTGGTGACATCTACCAGGATTTATTTCAGAGAAAGAGAAAGAAAACTTTGCTGCTGCTGTTAGCTTTGCTAGGGGATTGCTCCCTTGATGCTTCAGGGTTTGTGCACTATCAGCTCCTCATACAGATTACAGACTTATTTTAAATTATGTCCAGTAGTTTTACAGCCGTTAATACACAGAATGTGCACAGACACACACACAGAGAATTATCCTTCATTAGGGAAGTTACCGAGCAAGGCAGAATTTGAAAAAGGAACCTACAGGAAAAAGCTGAGTGCACTTCAGCTATTTGGGACGCTCCTAATTGAAAGCTCAAGTAGCCTCAGAACTACCTTTAGAAACCTGCATGATGAATACGGAAATGTAACACTTAATACTGCCAGTGAACAAGGCTTCATGGTCAAAGACACCCTCATCACAACCACTCAAACACGCAGGCACAGAATACACCCATTTGCTTAGCCCTGCAAAGAAACTAACACAGTGAACAAGATACAAGCTTCACAAACACTGAAACTCTTACACCATTTTTTCACCAGCCTTTTTCACTATTGTACCCATCACCCCTCCCTACATTGGAGAAAAATAAATAAATAAAATTAAAAGCCAGAGTTTCCCAAAAGAACTTGTCTGAGAGTTCTGGCAACACCAGGGATGAAGTTTTTGCATAGGTACAAAACGAAGTATGGGAAGATCAATGGAACATCTGGCAAGCGCAGCTGGATCCTTTTTTGATTTTTCTATTGATATTGCAGGGCTGGTGGAAAATATAAGTTCACGCAAGCTGGCTAACACAAACAGATCCTTCCTCACTGAAATTCTTTTGATCCAGAGCACTACACAGAGAAGTGTGGTGGCAAGAAGTGTTCAAAAGCTTTGCGATTTTTTTATATTAAAACACAAACACACTGCCAGAGCTTGTTTGTAGCAGCTGCTGCTACCGCAGTTCGAGAGGTAAAATAACACTCTCACAGAGACGTATACGCACAAATCTGTATCGCATCACATGTATATGTTGCATACATCGAAGCGTAGATACGCACATAGAAAAGGAAAAGTTGGCAGAACGCCCTACCTGAGGATGGCTGTGTCCCCTTGCCTCACGGTGATGTTATCGGTACCTCGGGTAAAATCCACGCTGCGGACTGGCAGCCCTGTAGGGAGAAGGCAAAGCAATCTCAGTAGGACCAGCGGTAATTGTTTCCGATCAGGCTGAGCCCTTGCTACCATGGCTGGTCTTGTCGAGTTTCACTGTCTGTACTTGTGTGTGTCTCTCTCTCTGCGTGTGTATGGGGATGGATAGATGTAGGAAGAAAAACAATAATAATAATGTGCAACTCTCGCTCTGATCGACAGCCCCAGAAAGGGGAGGTGATTTCACAGTCCTTAGCTGCCACTTTTTCTTGCTCTTTTCAGTCTCTTGCTGGCTTCCTTCCCTCCTTGTCCTTTTTGTTTTTAAGGCTTTCCAAAAAAATAAAAGTCTTAGCACAACCTTCAATCAAAAGAGAAAAGAGGAAAAAAAGAAAAAAGCTCAAGAGGAAAAAGCCAGGTAGCAAAACAATTAAAAAATAGTAACAATTCAATCGACCCGTTTGGAGTGACGGAGAGAGGTGAAAAAAAAAA
>JANHFX010003921.1:479-16753 GCA_027560015.1 Chloroceryle amazona
AGACTTGATGTGACTGTGATCAACCTGCTCTAGTTGAGGCTGTCCCTGCTCTCAGCAGGGGGGTTGGACTAGATGACTTCTAGAGCTCCCTCCCAACCCAGACATTTCTCTGTTTCTAGTAGTAGCAATTCAGGAGAGAGATGCCAAGGAGACTTACAAAGCTTACAAAGCTAAACGACCATTACTGCTCTTGTGGGAGGCAATCCAAACCTAAGCAGGGAATGAAACTGGAGAGCATAAATTAACTACAACTTTCCACAGAGCCCCTGCTTGCAATAGTAATCGCTGTCATCTAGGAAAAGTGATTGTGTAGATTGAAGTGATTGAAAGAGTGTAATATTTATATTAATTTTTAGTAATATTAAATATAAATAGTAAATATTAAATATGTAATGCTAAGTCATCAGCTACATTGATTTACCCAGGTGAGGTTTGAGGCCATCAAATTTGTTTTTGCTCAGATTATTAGAAAGGAATATGATCTCCAACCCACTGTTACCTTTTTGGTCATTTTCATGTAATTAGGACATGTCTTCTTCCAGCAAAATAGGAGAGCAGCTTTTAGAGTAGTCTCTTCATGTAGTGGCTGTGAATGTTAATTTATATGTTACTTTTTCTAGTTAAGTTGGTTATCATAAAACTTCTCAAGAAATGTGCTCTCTTAAAGAGCTTGAATGACAATTAGATATTTTAAAATATAAAGCAGGTAAGTTTGTTTAAGTCGAGCTTCTTTATGGAGACTGAAGCTAGCCAAACAGTTGCATTTTTTCATCCTTTGACAAAAGTTGTGTGTTTCCCTATTAAGAATTTCTGTTGTTTGAAATATGAAGTTCCATGTAACACATGGGAAGTTATGACTCATCGAGACAGTGCATTGTGAAGACTCAAGATGCAGAACACAGAGATGCAGTGATGTACAAAGCCTGGAAATGGGTAAGTTGTGGTGGAGATGTAAGTCCAAATCCGAAAAACACGAGGCTTAACAGCTCAGACTCTCAAAATGGATAGATTTCTGCGAAATGTAGGAATTTGTGAATTGTCAGTCTGCCATTGGCGTTCCTGACTCTTAGCCCTCATACAGGCTATTTTTGTGACTGAGCAAGTCACTTGGGTCCCATTTCTGTCTAAGTCAGAGATCAGACTGATCTGATTTAAAAACAAAACAAAAGCAAAAAATCAAACAAGAAAACCTTCACAAAGCCCACAAAACACCCTAAACCCAACCAGTGTGCTCAGGCCTCTCTTTACATTTTAACCTGATGGCAAGACAAGGTCTCTTTAGGTGTTTAACCTGATGATGGCAGTAGATTGAGGTTTTTTTCTGTATTAGATCTGTAGAAGTGCCACAGAGAATTGAGTAGTATTCTTCATTGTTATTTATCTGCTGTAGAATTAAACTGGGACACTATATACTTGCATGGTATGTCCGCTATGATGGTGAAGAACCACTGTGTTACTTACTGACTGACTGACAGGAGCTGAGTTTAGGCGTTTGGGAATGGCCTTTCATCCTTGTTACCCACACAGTTGTGTCTGGCTAAGTGGTCTAATGATATATATGTGACAAGATGAGTATGTGTGTATGTTTGTGTAGCATTTACACTCCAGTATTTGATACAGAACAAGTGTAAAATAGCTCTGCATTTCAGACCACTGTGTTACCTGGGGTTACAGGTTGCCGGTCATTGGTACCTGGCTTTCTTCTGTCTGGTGTCAAGACATGATCTATGCTTGGTTCTGCTTTAGGCACTGCATCTCTTCCTACCTGTTGTCTAGAAGGAGAGCTAAGCTCAGCTGATTCAGCTTATTTGAGTTGCTCATTGCTCTCCTGGATGTAGTATCTGACTGATTGTAGAATTGTTATCTCGTTTGTCTAATTTTGAAGTTGTAAAGAAGAATCTGAATGCAATCTCTAGGGACAAAGGGGTGGTAATTGGTGATGGCAGAGGTCATCTGACTGGCAGAGTGTGTAACAAACTCCAGCACAGAAAAGACAGCAGAAACCTCCTGGTATACTAGAAACCTACTTGCAGGGCTAGTGGTAGTGTGGTAAGACACATGTAAGACACATATAAGACACATGTACCACAGGTCCTGCGCAAGATGGCAATAACTTTCATACTAGAAGACTAGAAGAAATAACCAATAGAAGAAGTAACCAATAAAACTAGAAAAAGTAACCAATAAAACTGCAAAGATTCTAAGTAAGTCTACTGATTTTCATGATTTCATAAATTATGAGAATATCAAGTGAGGGGAAATTATGGGGGCAAGTAAGACTGTTCATATAGTCCCTTAAGTCTCTATTCTGGGTCTGCTTTTATTTAAAATTGTCATTGATACCCATGGGATCATGGAATTATTAAGGTTGGAAAAGACCTTCAAGGTCATCAAGTCCAACTATCTACCCAACATTATCATGACTACTGAACCATGTCCTGAAGTGCCACATCGCATGTTTGTTGAACATCTCCAGGGATGGTGGTTCCACCATCCCCTGGGTAGCCTATTCCAACACATCTCAGTAAAGAAATTTTTCCTAATATCCAACCTAAACCTCCTCTGGTGCTACTTAAGACCATTCCCTCTCATCCTATCATTAGTTACCTGGGAGAAGAGACCAATCCCCACCTCACTACAGCCCACCTTCAGGTAGTTGTAGAGAGCAGTAAGGTCTCCTCTCAGCCTTCTCTTCTCTAGACTAAACAATCCCAGCTCCCTCAGCCACTTGTCATACGGCATTTTCTCCAGACTCTGCATGTGATGAACTTTGCTCGAGAATAAAAGTTGAAAAGTATCAGGGCAGAGAAGGACTGGGATGTTGTATCGCTAAAACAGATAATATTAGACCTGAAACTACAGGTGGCAAAATTCAAGTGTCATAGTTTGGAGTGTGAAGTCTTGAATTTGTCAAATAATAGGAGTATCTTATTTTAGAAGCTCATCTGTTGGAAGTATAAGACCAAGACCTGAATATACTTGTTTTATCGTTTGGGTTTTGTTACTAATTTAGTACTAGTGGGATGTTACCTTGGGGGGATGTGGGCTGGGAGAAAAAAAAAACTAGGATTGAGCAGAGATTTGAAGAATGTGGGAAAATGTGTCTAAAGGTTCACTTAGGCATTTCTGTAACTCAGTTTGAAAAAGGCAGGAAAAGAACTAGTGGGAAGTATCGTCTTGTTTTACTGTTCCCCAGGTGTCTGAATTTGGGGAAATAGGCTGAGAGGTAAGAGATCTGTGCCAGTCATGCTTTTCTTACATGAGATTTAGTGTATGTGATGGAAAACTGGCTACTGTATCTGTTACTTGGGATTTCCCTTCATGTCCTGTTTCTAGCTGCCTTGAGTACTATTTTGGATGCTCAGAGCAGAGTGGTTTGTGAGGATTTGCAGACTCTTCTTGAAACAAGCAAACTAGCCTTCTCGGGAAGACCTGGAAAACTAAAAGTAAGTAAATAAGCTTTGAAATCAGAGCATAAGAGCTTAGGTAACTGTGGGAGATAGTTTAGGCATACTTAAACCTATCTGAGGGTGGGATTTCAAGAAGTCAAGACATTTCTTTTAATCTGATGGCTAAACATCTTATCTCCTTCACAAGTGGCCTGCATTCACTTACATCCTTAAAGATAAGGTTGAAAGGCTAAAGTGAAAGTATTTCTCTATGGCAAGTGTGCCTGTATTTGGTATCAATCCAGATAATGCAACCACTATAAATAAGTATAACTGGCATATTTCCCAAGCACAACACTCAAATACCCAAAAGACTTCTGAACCCAGTGAGATACCTAACATGAGCTGAGTAAACACACTTGTGGATGATACAAGGAGACAGACGAGAGAAGTAGTAAAGGACAGACAGAACTTTTAGGACAAGGCAGAAAAAAAAAAGGAGAGGGTGTTTTTCATGCAGAGACAAGATCTTGGCAACCATAAAGACCTGTTGTCTGGGATCTGTTATACGCAGAGACTGAGACAGCACAGTGTGTATACATCTAAAGGACAGTGAGCAGAGCAATATTCCTGTAGGATTTGTACAAGGGAATGCTTTTCAGGAGTATGCATCCAGAGCATCCACTTGCCAGTGGCTTTATTTGGGAACACAGATATATACCTGAAATGTGCCCTGCTTTTCAGGCGTGTTGTAGCATAATTCTCTGTCCTTTTCAGTCAGGAGCTGCAGGGTGTGGATGCCACAGCATTGCAGATGTGGAGTCTGGCAGAGCATTAACTTCTTTGCTACAGTTTGTGGCAAAAAAAAACCCCATTGTTCTCAGCAAAAAGTGTATTTGCAAATGAGGTCTCTCAGGCAGTCTGGTCTGCCTTCCCATATGGGGTATTTCTGTTCCCTGTATTAAGTAATGATCACTACTGGTATACAACAAAGGAGAATGAAATGGATGCTGGAAATGGGGTTTGCCTGAGGACTCTGCACTCTGGACCTGATCAAATGTCATCCTTTTTTAATTAAAGTTTTGCACAACCTCTTTCCTTCAGGAGAATGAAGGATAGGTTACTGGAGCACCTAGTTCAGAAAAGCAGGAGAAAACTTCTCTCTGTAGCATGTGAAGGTTGCAGTGCCCAAAACAGCCGGTGCTTTGGGATTTGATGATGTGAAAGAGAGGAGGCAAGCATGAGTTTCAGTCAGGGCTTAGAAAGGTTTTATAATGTTTTTGTCCTGTTCTGAGAGGAACCTACCTATGCAAATACATTTCATACCGGTCCACTGTAGATGATGAGCCCTGGGAAACAGTGATTGTATGGGATGCTCTGCCATTCTTGGCCAATCACAGCATGATAAAAGCAGTGTCTGTGAGCATGAACATTCTGGATACGCTGACTGGCACAAAAAAGCTGATGGAGAGCATAGGTCTCTTACATTGAAGGGATGACAGGGGGAATGAGTTACTCTATATACAGCCTCTGACTTTTATAATTGGATAGTCTCAAATGACACCTTTTGTTGGTGTCTCCTGGGGCCATATCCTCACTTGTCAGCGGGAGCAGAGTAACCTGGGAGTGACTATAAGTGCTGCCCGGAAACCCCTGAAGCTCACTAGCACATTGTCCAAAAGGCTTATTAGTACTACAGTTTCTAGTACTATCACGTGTCTTTTTGGTGTTGGTTTCATGAAAGATTCAAATTTACTGCTTTCGGTTTCCGAAGTAAGACAATGTCTCTTACATTGGTTTGTTATGTGATCACAGTGCACTGGAGTTCCAGAGAGAAACGCCTGGGCATCCTGTACTTGTATGCTAAGTAACATAACATAAGAGGCAGACTAACTCTTCACAGAATTATTTTTGAGGAGTTCACCAAAGACTTTTGGGGTCACCTTTCACTTTAAGAAGTTACTGGGCAAGTATGTGAGACAGCAAAATATTTACTTTCTGGCTTGGATTCTTTTCTGTACAGACTTGCATTTGTTTTAGTTGAACAGCAGACATGATTCTTACTTTGCACCTCTGCTTTTTTTTTATTTCTAAAAGTCTATTTTGTTCTTCAATGACTGTAGCAGGAAGAGAGGGAGGTAAACTTGATGCTGATGACAAGAAATTCTTATTCTTTGGCCCTGTGTAAGCATTGGACAACACCACAGAAAACACTCTGGTAATGCTTCCAAACATGTCTTGTACAGAAGCCGAGACAAAGACATCTCTGGTTTTCTGTATTACTCTAATGAATGAGACATTCTCTCTGTCTTCTGCAGCAGCGTAAACTTAATGGCCAACTTGTACAAAGAACTGGGTTACATGTTATTTGAGCAAAGATTTACCCAGAAGGGCAGTTTCATGCTGTGGTTACAGTAGGAGCAAAAAGATAGTAGTCCCAGATAATAAACAGTGCTGGTTTTGACTCATTAGCTGTGCCAGATTTTTTTTAATCTGTAAAATGAGTAGATCTGCTCCCACTAGAGCTGAAAAGAAGTGCTGGGGTCAGTGCTGAGAATGGGGGAGTGATAATTAGAGCTGGGCTGTGGGGTGAGCAGGTATAGTGGGTGCGCGTGTGCACAGCTGCTGGGAAGCTTGCTGTATTTTCTTGGCTACTTCTGTGGGCACAAGCCAGCGGTGAGTCTTGTCAGTCTCTGGCCAGTTTCCTGACTCCACAAACTGCCTACCTGTCTCCTCTGCCTAGTCAGTCCAGCCACTGTGTGCCCAGTACAGTGGTGAAATGCAAACTAAAGTCAGGGTTTAAATGCAAAGTGTTTGATTTTGCACAATACTTTGGTCTGTACAAGGGCTAGTCAAGCAGCAGTTTGCCATAGTATCTCCAGGGGGTTTTGGAGTCAGTTACCACTAAGGGACAAATTCTGATCTTGTTTCAGAGCCAAGAAAAGGGTAAGCACCCGAGTGTGATGCTGACTATTTTTGTATGCTCAGAGCAACTTTAGACCTTGGCTGTATGTTGATACAGATTTCCTTGTCTATAATTAAACAAGGATGTAGTGCTTCTAAATAATTTTTCCAGTTTTGTGGATAATTAGGGAACATGGCTGTCACACAAGGGCAGGATTTACAGTCTGACTGTTCTACTGAAGAGTATAATGCCAGTTTTTTCAAGGTAGCCTGAGTTAGTTGTGTGGTCTTGTCAAGAACCGAATGCAGAAGTATTGTTGGTGTCTAGTTGGCTCTATTAAATATAGTTCAGTACCATTTGAAACTGGGGTTGATGCTTAGTTGAAAGTTTGAAGTGAAGCACATTTGTATGTAACTACTAGAGATAGAAATAACGGTACAGCAAAGTTTTCAAAGCCATGAGAGGAGTCAGGAAGCATATCTGATAAGCTCCATAAGAAACTGGAGAGACAGACAGGAGAATCCAGGGATGGGATGGAGCAGAAAGTAGGATATTTGGGAATAGTATCCTTATTCTGTGAGCAGTAGTGGGCGGTGCAGGTTACCAGTGAAGGTGGTACCTGTGGGTGCTGGAAGTCTGCTTGCTGCGGTTCAGACTGATTTGTGTTGCTGTGGTTCACAAGGTGTATGAGACTGTGGAAGTTGTATGTCTGACACAAGAATGCAAGACTATCAGGCGCCCCACTTCTGTTTTATCAGAGCGAACAGTTTGCTGGTTTAATTGCATCCTATACAGAACATGGAGTTTCCATGCCAATCCAGTTTTTGTCGTAGTTTTCTGTTCGTTTGTTGGTTTTGATTTTTTGTCGTTGGGAAAAATCTAATATATAACATCCAGTTTGAAGTGGAAAACAGAATCTCATTGTATACAGAAAACTATAGCAGGCTACACCTGCTATTTAATGAAAAAACAAGCTCATAAGAAAGGCAGTTGGGAATATTTTATTGTTGTTTTGTTAACATGTTATTCCTGCTTGCATGGTAATGCTTTTGAGCTTATTGGGAAAAATAGCAAGTGCATGTCCTTAGGATTGGATTGACTTGAACCTGGTTTTAAGCTCCTGAAATGCTCTCCTGACCTGCCACACATGTGTTTCTCTTACTCTGCCCACTATACTTTGTCCTAAAAATACTATGTGCATGTCACTTCAAAAACACATGTCAATGAATAGTAATTGAAGGGCTGATAGTGAGGACAGGTTTTAACAGTTTGGGTCATTGATTTTCAGAAGCTGGTGTGTGTCTTTGCAAAGAAAGAGAAACGATGCAAAGATTTTAGTGAACAGTAAAGCAATGGTGGTCACTGTGCCACAGAAAAAGGTGTATTTTAATTTATTTCTGAGGGAACATAAGCTGGCCTAATGTTGTGAGCAAATCAGCACCGGCAATTGGAAGAATAACAAGGTTGTACTAAGTATAGCTTGCTTAGGTAAAGTCCAACCATGGAGAAAAATAGGAAGTGCCATACTGCTAACCATATGATGGTAGGTAGGAACGTGTAATTTTGAAGTGTGTAAGTTTTCTTATCATTTGCTGTGACAGCTCTGAATAAAGAAGGCAATACTAACCTGGTACCCCCTTTCTAGCAAAGCTTTTCTGTGTCGAGAGAAGCCTGGGTACTAGTGTGAGTTGAGGAGTAAATGTACTGCTCATGCAAAAAGATGTTGACAGAGATGTAAGGAGGCCCCTGCAGCAACAAATGTCAGCATAAGGAGATTCAGAGGTCCAGTTCTGTGTCTCCCAGGATTATGTTATCCTTATTGACTGCAGAGGTCTATTAAGAGCTAGTGTACAGTCAATCTGAAGTGACACCAAGAATCTCAGAGTTGCTGCTTTGAGGACTACAACCTTGTTTTCTGAGGCTTGATTTCTTTGTTATGTGACTTTTTGTTTGAACATGCAGAAATTTTTGCTTTTTCCTGGAGGTGAGATTACAAATGGCTCTGGTGGTTATGTGTCTGTCAGCTGTCCTTCTGATAAAGATGCATTCCTGTGACTTTTGTATTATCTACAGATGGCACCAGAAATATTTTCATGTTGTTTTTCAAATCTTTGTAAGAATGTTAGTTCCAAATGGGCAAAATTGATACCTCTGGAGGGTTTTGGTAGAAATGTAGCTGCTTGATAATTGCTTTTCATTTATAATTGTATCTTAAGCTCTCTCAGACAGCTTTTGAGTTGATTGAATGTGTGTTCCATTGATTCTGTTTTAAATAATTCGTCCTCAAAATGTGCCAAGATAAATAAATACCTTACAAAGCCGAAATGTGTCATAAGCATACTGTATCTTCTACTGCTCAAACTTTTAATCACATTAGGAAATGTGATTAGAAAATGTAAAAATTGTAATGTCATTAAATTGGATCTGTTGTTTATAAAGTTGGCTTGGACATGTTTCCTGCTGTTAATTCTTTACTAGTCTGGTTAATATCAGCTTCCTTCTTTCCCTTCCTGCCCACCCTGAATCATGTCAAGCTGACATGACCATGATGTTCTGTGTTGTACTGTGTGCCCTCAGTCGATATTACGCCAGCATTGATTTTTGACAGTTCTTGGAAAAGTTTCTCTTGTTCCAGGATTTATTGAACACACCATGAAGTTCCCAGACAGTTCTAGACCTTCCCTTCTACAACTCTTGGATGCAAGTTACCAAAACTTGCTGGGCCTGAAATTGTCCAGCTTTAGGAGTAGCTCTTTGACGTCTTCATTAGTTATTTTTGAAGTAGAAATAGTATGACTACATCATTGGAGGTCTGTCTTCCCATGTCCAAAACAGGAATACTTTGATAAACAATTCTATTTTTGTGGTTGATTGTGTTTGTTTGTTTGTTTGTGTGTTTGTTTTTGTGTTTGTTTTGTTGTTGTTGTTGTTGTTTTGTTTTGTTTTGTTTTGTTTATTTTGGTTTTGTTTGTTTTGTTTGTTTGGGGGGGTGGGGTTGTTGTTTGGTTGGTTTGTTTGTGGCTGTCTTCTATATGTCAGCAATATGATCATCGCCATTTAATAACAGCCCAGAAATTATATTGGTAGTGTCATTTCCAAAAGGTATGTTACATTTGTATTTCACAGGAGTTCATTGTGATCACCATCTTTGGTGTAGGAGGGATGTAGACAAGCTGGATGTTTACCTCAACTGAATTCTTCTCTGCCAGTTTCAGCAGGTTGCTTGAGTATACTTCTAGAGGCAACTTGTAAATACCAGTCCTTGCTTTTGAGTCAGGTAATATGACTTGCTCAAGAGTGTAAATGTACTGTTTATTTGATGAGGTTGCAAGGATGGCATGATTTAAAAGAACACAGCAGTATCCGGGCAGCTTTTTGGGCATGTGTTTGAACTCTGTTTGACCATGAGAAAAGCCAAATTCTAGTGGACAAGTTGTAGGACTGTGGCTTAGGTTTACTGGGCTTTGACTGCAATTTGGGCAACACTAAGAAGAAATAGCCTTGTTAAAAAAAAAAAATCACAATTGTAGTTCAGAGAAAATCAGTTATTCAGACTGTGCCATCTACATAAGGCTGATCTGTTAAATAGCTAACAAGAAAGGTAAAGAAATGATCTGCACATCTGCATCCCTGCAGATTTTGTCCTATTAATTTCTCCCTTTAAAAGTTTTGTTGTGGTTTGTTGCTTTTTTTTGTTTTAGGACAACTTTGTTTTCATTTTTCATTTTCTTATTGAAAGCTGGTGTGAGATAAAAGCACAGAATACACAAACTATATGAATACCAAACAAGACTAAGAATTTTCTTTTTCATGAAAGCCAGAAACGCTCTAGTAACAGCATTATGGCTTACGCATCAAATTCACCCCTGTTGATGATAGCTTATGTTCACTCTCTTGGGTCTTTTATAAGTTTTGCTTCATTGTGCAGGCTTGTAAATCCCAATTAAACTAATGGGTGTCATGCTTTCACGTTATAGGAAAGAAGTGCCAAATACAGCCCACAGTGGGATGCCCTCATCTAGCAGCTAGCTCTTACACTATGGAGCCTTTCTCTTCGCTATCAACAGCATTTAACATTGGGGAAAAGAACATTAATACAGCTTCTATTTGAGTACAAGGACAATGATCCAGAAAGCTGTTTGCAGTTGTGTTCTGTCAGGCTGTTGCTTATTGGAACGAGAGATAAAGCAGTTCTCATATAGAAGAAAGTAAGTGGCATTTGCAAAGACGATGGTCAGTTAATTATTGCTGAAAAATACATAGCAACTTGCTCTTGTGTTTTTAGAAATGTTATTTTGTATGCTACCCTCATTCACTGAAATGTCTTATAAAATAATTCTTTGCTACGAATTAGGAGGCAAAACATATGTTCTCACCTGTTTCTGAGATACCAGTTCTCAGAAAGACATTAAACATAGGTTAGCACCACCATATGGCATTTTGATGAGGGCTGATGTCCTGTCTTTGTTTCGAAAGAATTCAAGTCACAGATGTTAACTGTGCTTTCCTATGAACTGTTTAATTAGGAGATGGGGTAACACTGTGATGGGTTTATATTGCTGATTAGGTAGGCAGTGTTTTAAAGAGAGCCTGAATGGAAACAGGTGCATTCAGAGAGACGTATCTACACTAATTTTAGTTTATGCTTCAAACCGGTGCTCTTAGGACTGGATTCATACGAATTTATTTTAGACACCCGAGGATCTTAAGGTGGGAGCATGGTTGCTCGGGATGGTGGTCTAGCCTGCTAAAGGTCAGAGTGATTCTTCCGAATGGGTTTTTCAGCAGCTGAGCTCTTAACTGTGATTATTGGTGCTTCATAGTTTTGTAAAGGCCTTATCTACCACAGGTCATGTTTATTCATGACTTTAAAAGGTATTTTAAGTGCCTAAGGATGGGTGGAGGCACTCTATGGTATTAAGTAGGAGTTAAGTTTGCATGTTCAGAAAGGAATGAAGTTATTACAGCCAGTAGTTTTTTTTTATGTGCTAGTCCGCTCTTCAGATTTATGTCATACCCAGAGGCTCTTAAATGGGTACTCTGGATACTTACCCACTGACTGGTTTAATGTAATGTGTAATGACATTTTGTGTAGGCTATGGCTTCATAATTGAACATTCTCTCTGGACAAAATGGTGGCTTTTCACCACCTGTCAGTTTTCCTTTCTTTCCTCCATCCCAGCCAAAGCAAGTTATCCTGACAAATATTTTACTTCATTAAGTATACATGAGCACATGGCACAGTTGGTTGAGTTTTCATCTCTGGGCTGCTGGTCAATGAAGTTGATGCTGGATGGACTAGTATCAAGTTTTAGTATATCCTGAGAGACTCCACTGCAAGTGATGGAGCTGTTAGGTTTTCTTAGAATTTACAAACATGTGCAAGCAAAAGACTGGTAATACTTATTATGTAGAGTAATGATTTAATTTTATAAAAGCTTATAACTCAGAGAGAAAACCATCTGGTTAAAAATACGTGCGTTTTTCTAATTTAAGTATAACCCTGGGGTTGCTTTTTCTCATTTTATTTCTGACTGTTTTTCATTCGGACTAAGAATTCGTTAATGATCTGTGGCAATCAAAGTCAGCAATAGCTAATAGCGAAAATGAGAGTTAATTTTGGAACACTGTTGTTCCTCACTCCCCTCTGTTCTCCTATAAAATGTTATTACATAAACCTGTTGTATCTTATCCTAAATTAAATTACTAGCGGTAGGCACTGTGTATTCATTTGTGGGTTTGATCTTTCCAGCAGTGTTCCCTACCAAGTAGTTTTATATGTATGGAGTGGAGATATCCACAGATTGAAGAAATGGGTATCAAATGACTAGAAGTACAACTTTCTGCTCTGTTTACAAATTATTTTATTTTTTTAGAAAGTAATTTTATTCTTGCTTTTATTATGTTGATTTTTATTTTTTTTTAATAATAAAGAATGCACTGCCTCTAAATTTATAGTAGAAGATGGGAGATTTCATCACGGAGGGCAAATTTTTGCTCTTGGTGTAACAGCTGTAAGTCTGCTTTGCTCAACGATTATTTCATGTGACGCAGCTGTAACAAAGGGAATGGACTCTGTAGTGATATTCGAAGAGTGAAGAGTTGGGCAGGGGTGGCAGGCAGAAGGACTGTTTAGGTGCTAGTCAGATGAACGAGAGGGATGAGTGGCCTTCTGTTAAGTATGGGATAATTGAAGGGGAGTAGCAAAGAGATTGTACAGCAGCTTGTCTGTCTCCAAGCTTGCCTGGGTTTCTGGTTGTCTGTGCTTACATCTGCACTTTGTAATGTGGCAGAACATGAAAATGCATGAACAAGGATTAGATTAGGTCAAGTACCAGAGAAGTCCAGGTCCAGCAGACTCTACCTCCTGATAGGAACCCAAACAGATCTCTCCGTTCCTGGACAAGCTGAATTCAGCACCATCAGTGCTGTAACTAAGTACATTGACTTAAATGAGAGGGAACTTACAGAAATGTAAAAGTATATTAAATAACCAGGTATTAAGATTTATTCCTGCTACCAACATCTGCTAAGCTATCATCTGACGACTCTGGCTGCTTAAATACTGCTATTCACCTGAATTATAAAGGTGGTGTGGACCTTTAATTCTACATGATCCTCACTCGAGTAAGCATTTGTGAGCTCTCCCTCGGTGTTGCTTGCCTGTTTGGCAGGTCCATTGTGTGAACGTAAAGAAATTGAAATGGTCTTTTCAGTGTGTCCCTGGGCTGTAGGTTCTTTCACACCTGGCGGCACAGAGGAATGTGTTTGAAATTGCACCCTTCCTTTTAGAGAAAGTGGAAGGATGCCTGTGACTGGCACAGATGACCTTCTTGCATATTGTCTTCAAAGAAGCTCCTTTTTATTATTGCAGCAAAAGAAAAAGTAAAGAAAGTATTCTGGAGAAACCCTAATCTCTCAGACATTTTTATAGATTGCATCTCATAATTGTTTATTTTTATGGTGGTGGTTCCCCACGCCTCACCTCTCCCAGTCACAGTCCCCCTAAAGCTAAATAATGCTCTAAAGCTAAAAAATGCTCCATGCTTGCATCAAGATGATATGTGTGAGAAGAGTGTTTTTCCAACTGAAGCATGTTTGAAATTCATTACAGCGTGCTTTTGGTGTCGTTTTTTTTTTCTTTTTTTTTTTTTTAACTACCTGTCAGATCAAGCAGAATTTGCTTGCAGGGGCGCAGAGTGTCCTTGCCGTTACCAGTGACTGCATTTTGCTTTCTTTGGTGTGTCAGCTCCAAACCCTGCCACTCCTCCTTTCTCCTGTGAAAAAATGAAAAATCTGAAAAATGCCTTTTTTGGTGCTGTGTGGTCACATTGTCTTTGATTTGCTCTTATTTTGTACAGTATTTATTGCTTTTGTATGATGTACTTGAGACTACTGAGTGATGCAGACTTTTGGACAATACTCACTTCTTTGCATTGATAGTGCCACAATGATGGATAGAAGTAATGACTTTTATTTCAAAGGTGACTGTAATGCATAGTGAAATAGATATTAATAGTTTGGTGGGCTCAAGACATTATATACTTTTGAGAAGTGGTGACTGCTTAAAAAACCATCATACTCTGTCAAAAATTATTACAATGTGTATTTCCATTAGCTGTTCTGAGGAGGGGAACCAGATATCTAAATATAAGATCCTGCCTGAGCCCTATTTAACTCTAAGCTGGGTATGTAAATTCCTCATGCAGTCCCACAAAAGGGTTCAGTTTGTTTACTTTCTGGATCCTGCACATTAACATCTCGCCTAAAGCTGTGCTGCAGACCTAGATTCTAGTAAAGGCAATGCAAAGTTAATTGTGATCATGGCGGCGATTTTGGGAAATAATGTTCAACTTTTGTGTTACAGCCTACTTGTGAGAATATTTGACTCAGTAAGTAGGCAGCCCATTCAAGGCTCAACTTGAGAGGTTTTAATTTCTCCCTGGTATACCCAGGAAATGCAGGGCTTACTTTAGCTTTGGATCTCTGCCATCTAGAATTAAATGCTTAAGTCTGTGATATATATGCATAAATAGGTGGCTAAATTGGCTATGTGATTATGTCTGAAGTATTCAAAGCTGCTAAACTGAGAGAATAACTTCCTTGTACAGCCCTTCTCTGGGATAGACAACATGGGTTTTAAAACTTAGTCTTGTGTTTTCAAAGAAAAATCTCCAAGCTTTCTGACTGTAAATACATTATTAACATCCCAGTGGAAAAGAACTCAACCGTTCAGACTTAGCTTCAGGTTTTTCTTTTTTTTTGAACTTGTGAAATCAGGACCTGTACAGGTGTAATCAGCTTGAGAAATGAGACTGTTTCTCTAGTACTGACCTTAGGTTCCATAGCATTATGTGATGCCTGACCCTTAAACTATGCAGAGGTTGGGGAGCCAGAGCAGGGGGAGGTTTTGTTCTCTTTTGTCATCTTCACTCATTGTAGACAAGATATCATGCAGTACATGCTTTTTTTTAGGGAAGGTATCCACTCCCTTCATGGACATGAAGAGGGAGGCATAGCCATTTGAAGAAAACAAACAAACAAACAAACCACAAAACAATGCAACACCCCCCAAAACCCACAACAAAAAAAATCCCTGAGCAAAAAAAAGTAGCTGGTGCTGCACATGCTAAGGTAAAGCAGTGTGAGACAGATGGATGATGTGCAACTTCTTAAGTTTTTTCTTGTCTTAATTCATTAAGCACCTAGTGTGACAGACCTGAGAAATACTTTTGACATGCATGAATCACAGCAAGAGGTCAAAATCCCATTTGAAAACAAACACTTTACAATCCTAACTGGTATTTCTGTCATGGAAAATCTATCCAGGCTGTTCTGTGGATTTAGTGTCATTTAATGCCATTGTGGTGAGTCTGGTATAGAACAGACTTTCATATTTGCCTTTTCTGGTAGAGACAAAAGTGCTTTTGTACTGCGCAGTTTAGAGTCAGTGAGATTTTGGTTACAGTCTTTCTTTTGTATTACTTCGGTAAAGATAAATGCTCCTAAATGAATCCTAAAGTTCAAGCATGGTAAGCAGATGGACTTGGCTGTTTTTCTGAGTTCTTTTGTTAATTTTAATAAAATCTTCCTCTTGTTAAATACATGTCTGTATAATTTATTGGATTTATGAGCATGCATGTATACAGCTTGTACAGTCGTGAAAACATGATAGTCCCTCCTCTGCCTCTGGTGAGGCAGCCTACTTCAGCATGAAAAACGAAATTGAGGAGTTCAAACCAAGTTTAGAACCTAAATGGATGAATCCAACCTACTACTTCAGGTTTTGCAACTTTAGCATTATTATTTTCAAACCCCTGCATGCAGTATAGAGGGAAGGGTTCACCTTCTCTGCTCTAGTGAGGTCACGTCTAGAGTACTGTGTCCAGTTCTGGGCTCCCAAGTTAAGGGATACCAGGAGCTACTGGAGAGAGTCCAGCAGAGGGATACAAAGATGTTGAGGGGACTGGAGCATCTCCAGTCTGGGAGACCCACATCTTTTTAGCCTGGAGAAGAAAAAGCTGAGAGGGAATCTTATCAATGCCCATAAATATTTATAAGGTGGGTGTCAAGAGGATGGGGCCAGACTCTTTTCAGAGGTGCCTGATGACAGGACAAGGGGCAATTGGCATAAACTGGAACACAGGAAGTTCTACCCAAACATAAGGGGAATCTTTTCCTGTGAGTGTGACAGAGCCCTGGCACAGGCTGCCCAGAGAAGTTGTGGAACCTCTTTCTCTAAGACTTTCAAAACCCATGTGCACATGATCCTGTGCAACGTGATTTAGGTGATCCTGCTTTAGCAGGAGGGTTGGACTCAAAGATCTCCAGAGATCCCTTCCAATCCCTGTCCTTCTGTGGTTTGGCAATATGCTGTGAAATTATTTATTGAAATAAGTGAAACTGCAGTGGTGGAGAGGTTTATTTTATTTTATTTTATTTTATTTTATTTTATTTTATTTTATTTTATTTTATTTTAT
>JANHFX010003921.1:23758-57620 GCA_027560015.1 Chloroceryle amazona
AAATCCAGCAGGGCAGGACCCTCGTGCTGACCTCCGCCCCAGACCATCTCCGGGTGGCAGCACTCGGCTGCTCCCCCCTGGACCGAGCATCTCACAAAGGGGTCCTGGGCAACTGCTGCTGATGACTTGTTAACAGCCCGTGAGCAATGACATAGAGAGTATAGAATAGACAGTTTTGCTTCTAACCACATAACGATAACTGGTCCCGGCCCCTCTAACTATGACAACATTGGGGGCACATTTTGAGTAAAAGCCCACTTGCAGGATTCTATGCAGCCTGTAAGATGATGGAAATACATAAAGAAAGTACCAAAGATTAAAAAAACAAGCAAACAAACAAATATTAAAGGATAAAAATTTTCAAGGAGCGATCTTAAAAGATGACAGCAAGGGCTCATAACTGGACTCTGTACGGCTGTGAAGTGTCCTTGAAGACTTAGAATACAGTTGGCACTGGAAAAACAGATTAATTTGAAAGCAAAAAGATCTTCCCCACATGCTTTCTTTTTTTGAGAAAAGAAAAAGCCCTAGTCCCCAGAGAGATGTTTGCTTGTTCAGAATAGAAAATTATAGAATTCCAGTGCAAATTCTTCTTAGGCAGCTGGGAATATCATTGCAATATAATATCCCAAGAATTATGAAACAATGATTCCAAACTATACTGTAAATTATTGAATGTGTTATGAATGAAATAACTGCAATTTTATGTGTTATGTAAAATAATCTATAGGAATTCTAGAACAATGAGAACTAATACCATGCTGTATTCAAATTCAGTATATTTAGATTTTCTTATTAATTATATATAATTAAAAGTTGAAAATGTAGCAAAAATATTTTGCCAGTACAAGGAAAGAAAAGGAAAAAAACCCCAGCTTATTTGAAAGTCTTGTGGTTGTCCTAGGAGAAATGCATATGATTCCCTTTATATCATATAGGTCATCAAAGAACATTTGTAACTTGACAAATAAAAGAAGTAAGCACAAGTACCTGTTTCAGTAAAGCAGTTCAGTTTGGAAAGCCTCTGTTTGCCTCCTACTGTCCAGCATCAAACTATTGCATTTCATTTTAAATATCCACATAGAAAAGAATACCAGTTCTGGAAAAAACATAGTAAGTAAGCTTATAATTATCTACATAAAGAGATGACAGAGTACATCTAAAAGAAAGTGTCAGGGATTTTAAACCAATAGAAAATTTCAGTTTTATTTGTCATATGTGGCAAGTAGAAGTATTTACTTGTCTAGGTAGAAGTTGTATATACTTAGGTACAGGCTTTTGCCTTAGGTGATGGTGTGGGGAGTGCACCTGCACCCCTGTCCCTCTAGCTGGGGGGTGAGATGCCCTCACCTTCTCCAGCTCACAGTCATACAGCAGCAGGTTCCCTACCCTTGTCCAGCACCCAGACTCCCACCTGTCTGCTCGCCTTGCAGCAGGATGGGGGTGAAAACAGGGAACAGTGAGAACACGAAATCTTCGGATTTGGGATGAAGACAGGGAGATTACTTGCCAATTACATCTGCAGGCAAAACAGACTTCAAAATTAACTCCATACTTTACTGCTGTTGTTGCCCATGTTGCCCCATAGCACAGCAGCATGGGCAACCCGCTGCAGTAGTGGAGTGCCCAGGGAGTGGTGGCATCTCTGCTTCCAGATCACGTACGAGTGTCTGCCTCCACATCCTAAAACCTCACCGTACTGTGCTGGGAAACCTTTCCAGGATAATCATGTTTATCCAACCTGCATTTAATTAAAAATGCCCTTTATCTGAATCGCAATTATGTTCTCTATCATGATTTGCCTTCTTGTATTACTCCCCACAATAAACTCTATTAACCTTCATTTAGCCAAGTGCTTTTTCACTTTTTATAGTAACTGGGTTGTTTTGCAATTTCAACCCTAATTCTTTTTTTTTCCACTAAAAACATCACAATCTCAGTCATAACAATGTCTTATTACAGCTGGTTTATACACATAATAAATACGTGGCTATATTCCCGGAGATCTGCTTTGCTCCTTTAGCACTACAACACCCATAGAGGAGTTGGGAGTGAATTGCTGTTTTGAATGCTGTCTGGAGCCATGCACTACCCCGTGTTTAATAACACAGAGCCAAATCCCACTGGCAGAGCACAGATTTGCAGAATGCCACCAGTTGCTTTTTGGTGTGATACCTGGCAAGGTCCAGGTGCCCTCTCCTCCTCCGTGTGGCTGCGACGCCAACATATTCTGGTGTGTGACACTGGTAAGAATAAAAGTGGTGGAAAAAAGTAGCTGGGACATCTTAAAATTTAAAACAGAAAGCAGTTTTCTATCAACTCTCTCAAGACTAAAAGCCTCATAATAAGCCACAACTATTTTTCCCTGAAAACATCCATGAAATATGTCCTATGTTAGTCATTTTTTTTATTCTTCCCACTTCTTTTCCTTGTATTTCTCTTTTAACACTTTTTTGGGGGGGAAGTCCTGCCAGCCTCTACATATATATCTTTTTTTTTCCATAAAAATATTATGCCTAACTTCCATGTCTGCATTTCTATTCTTTCCCTATATTTAATTTAGCAGAATGAAAGCTGAGGAAGAAATATTACACCCTCAAGTTTCCAGTGTTTCTAGAGCTGGTGGCTTATCTCTTGTGGCTTTCTCCAACTTTTCCATCATGCTGAATGACTTAAAAGGTGATATGAAATCAGTGTCTACAGCCTGTAATTCAGCATCATCTGGATGATAAGCAATCTTATGGCTGTCACGTATTTTACCATATATTAAGGTAAATGAAGTGAAATTATTTCAATGAAATAACTTTACTGAGTGTCTGATTTCTCCATGAAATAGTGGCAGTATAACATTAAGTGAATTGTCTTTGAAATTGTGGAGGTATGCTTGTGTCAGCACCCTGTGTGATACACGATGGTTTATATCCAAAATAAAAGTCAAGGAATTCATTCCTGCCCCATTGGAAACTGAACAATTAATTCCAAAACAATGAACAATGTCATCCAAACCAGCCCTCTGCCACATTCTACAACTATTTGCATTTCAGTGTGGCATATGTTGCTACATAAATACAGATATATATGTATAAGCATAGAACATAAATATATAACATAGAACATATACATTATATAATGTATATTTTGTATATGTTATAGAAATACCTACCTACCTACAGGTATGTATATATAACTTTTTATATATGTTCTTGACCTCATCTTGGTAAGCTTTTCACATAATATCAAAATAAAGCAGCTTCTGAGGCCATTCAAAACCAGACACCCACCGTTACTGACCAAGCCATAGCAGAGAGCAGGTCTCCGGTGATGTTCCTGAGATCACAGTGATCCGTGTAAGCCACACAGAGTGCACAAGTAGTGAGTTCTGGGCAGTGGGTCAGATTGACCCCTTAATTTTTTAACTGATGTCCAGCACCCCATCAAAACCTTTGATGACTGACATTTATAAAAGCTCCAGATATCTTCCAGTGGCAAATACCTCAAGGGGAATTAAGAAAAGAAATCAGATAAGCACAAGAATGTGACTTCTGCTAAAATTAGAGCCAGTAAACTCTAATCTTCCCTCCTGCACTGAATGAATCATGATGGCAGTTTCTCCTTGATAACCCCTCACTCCATCCTGCATTGTAATGGTCAAGGCCAGAAAAACAGTGATGCATTCACTGGTGGTGCTCACCAGTATCCATTTGGGATGGAATACCAAAATTAAAGTATATGGATTTGGTTTTTTGTGGTTTGTAAAAACCACGTTTGAAAGTATTAATTCCAAACCAGCTGTGGATGTCACAGTCAGCCCTGTTTACCCTCAGGCCAGCCATAGTGCTGTACCACCCACATAAGGGATGTGACATACTGACTTCTTTTTATGGTGGGCTGGCCCTGTGCTTTCTAAACAAAATGTTCTTACATGACATCTCCAAAATAATTATCCCCCACAACATAGATGTCAACACATATACAAGATCAAAGAAAAACTCATTTTCTAAAACAATAAACCCATCATAATGTCAAGAAAATGAGTATGTATTCCACAGAGTGAAGTCTATGGTTTTAGATTTAAAACACTTCTATGATCATTTCCAGGCACCACTATGATCAGTGAGCAATCTGGCTGTGTGGGCATTAAATACTTTTGCTATATGCCCAGACTGATGGGGTTACACTGTTGTACCTTGCAACAGAGTCCAGGAGCAACCAGCACATACATATATAACCATATTGAGGTCACTGTGATGACTTATGAAGGGTCTTGCTGCTGTGCCCGCTGGTGTCATACTTGTGGGAGACTCCACCTTTCAAATGGTAGACATTTGATGGCTTTCTGAAAACTACATTCTAATTCAGTCTAGAAGCCCTGGAGAAGGATCCTGTCTCTAATTCAAAAGTCATTCAGCTCTTCCCTGGAAATAAGAGGTGGTTTGCTGGAGGCCTGCTGCAGGCTGGTCTTTCAGATCTCTGCCCACCATACACGTTCCTCAGGCCATGCTTTCTGCAGTGACTCCACCCAGCTCTCACTGGGATTTTAAAGACAAAAATAACACAGGTATTTTTGGAACTGCCCATACATCACTGCTGCAATGTACAGGGCTACATGAGAAGGACACTTTCACGCTGGGATGATTTACTTTGTAGATATAGGGACTTGTCAGTAATGATACAGGTATTTTGTGTCACATAAACCAGTAATGAGCACAGGGCTGGTACTCAGGAAATACTGATTCTAAACTAAATTCTGTTACTCATCTCTTTTGTGGGCCTGGAGTGAGTATTTTTATCTTTCTCTCTGCTGTAAAAGTCATCTGTCCCAAATGTGTGTTGTGAGGATCAGGTAAAGAACTGAAGCTGCAGAAAGCTGGGGCAGGTAGGCTGGAGCCCTCAGAACGAAACAAGTCTGAGAAACCCAGAGAGATGGGTTTTCAGAAACTCTTGAGCACATTTCTTAAACATATTTCAAGTCAGGTACTCAAAAGTATTTTTCCAGGAAGATCTCATTGCTTCTGTGAAGAAATTATTACTTAACATGCCATGACATAAAAAAAAAAATCATCATGGTATCAACCTTTCTCTTGGGTTATACCTCAAGAAATCCATGGTTATACAGGAAGGTCCATAGGAAACTGATAAAATCAGCACTGACAGTAAAAGGCCAAAGTGTCCAGTAGCCCAGTCCTGGTATTCCTGGACATCCTATGTCCCTGTGCTGCAATTAAATTCTGGCTTTAGTGAAAAGCAATCTGGATTTGAAAAAGAACAAGACGAGAAGCAGCAGGTCACTTTTAAACCCAGGTTAAAAAACATGGCAAAGCAAAGATTTTTATGCATAGCAGAACAAAATTAATCACTCAAGGACAGTATGAACTCTTTAAGCATATAAGGAATAAAATACATTTCTCTGAGCAGGATGCAGCTTTCTTCTGATGCGACCAGAAGCCATAGCACCGCGTGCCATGAGTGGGAGCACACGTGTCACTCCACGATATAATGGGCTCCATGACTAATAGCAATTAAACGTCGTTGAACTGCACCTACTGTAAATGACAATGCTGTCATTTACAAAATGTGATCTGGAAGATCATTTTAAACTGGGTACTGCACGGTTTTCTCTTTGCCTCTTTATAATTAGCCCCTCAGAGAGGTTTCTTTCAGCAACCCAGTGGGTCGGGCTGGGGAGGAGCAGGCAAGGCTGGAGCACAGCTCCTGATCTCCAGGCACAAGGACAGGGTGCAGAGCCTGTGAGCATGAGCCCCTTATGAGCACCACTGCCCATGGTGAGAGGGAGGAAAAGCTGGGCAGGAAACAAGATCTAGCTGAACATGGGTATAATACCTTACACTACAAGTGGTCTAACAGGTGGACTGGTTGAGAGTCTGCTCTCTTGGCTGACTTTTAGTGGATATTGTAAAATACATGCAAAGAGAAATCTGCTGGTTTATGTCTCAGACTTGCATCTCACAGACCTTGATTTGATGCTGCCTTGGCAGCATTGAAGGATGATGCAGATGAGTCTGAGGAACTGCTGCCAGCAGCCTGGGCATCCAAACTAACCGCACGTCACAGCAAATGGTCAAGGAACACTCCACAAACTTGAGTGTGTTGGCAGTGAGAAAATTATTTGCAAGAGTGAGCAAATATATGGGAACGATAAAGCAATAACCTGGTCATCTGTAGTTCACAAGCAAAAAGGATGGCAATAATTGATGAATGTGACTCCACTGTAAATAGCAGGTTCAGCCGCATCATACTTGGCTCTCATTGAACATTTGCTTAAAATCTGGTGGCAGTAAGTGGGGACACTTACCACTTCAAATATCATTCTTTGTCAACACCTGAAGGTTTTACATTATTTCATGTCCATGCACATAAATTGAGATTTCCAGGAGATTTCATAATAGATTCTCACCAGTCATAGGAAATGGTCACAAAGTTAAAAGCAGATCTTGGTTCTTCTCGCATGACAAACGTAACAGAAGGTGCAGAAAGGATTGAGCTTTCTTAACACTGAAATGGGAACTTTATTAGGAGATGATAAATAATATTACCCTAAGCCCTTTAACCCTTCCTTTTCGACTCCCTAAACATTCCTTCTATAATTTTTCCGGGTTTGAAGAAACAGTAACTACCAGCAGTAAGCCCTTTATCTGCAGAGAAGGCAGACTGCCTCGGCTGCAGCCATAATTTGTAGTTTGGCACCACCTTCCTGGACACCCCAGAATGACAGCTTTGCACGGCCAGATCTTTTGGCTTGAAGCCTTTGTACAAAAGCAAAGGAAAAGGAAAATACCAAGAAGGGTGGTTACTTCTCAATCTGTTTTAATTACCAGACTTTTTTTACTGACAAGATACTAGTTCATCATTCTCAGCAATTTTTAGAGCTCATTGGTCCATAGAAACTATCCCACAGACCAGTGGTCCCTGTAGCACTGGGGTTATGCTGCCACTCTGTTGGTGGCTATGGGTCTGGGCTGCCACAGTTTCAGGGCCAATTTCTTATGTTTTTCAGTCATGAAAACTGAAGTTTCTGATGTAAACTGTAGTTTATGCTGAATATAGCATATTTAAATATTAAAAAGGAGCTTGTGAATGCCTGATCTGAACACAGTACATTTACTCAGCACTCTAGGCAACAAATTTCAACTATTTTTTACACTTCATCATAAGTTAAGGAAAGAGTTTCAATGATTCCTTGAAAAACAAACAGAATTGACAAGGGCAATACTTGGCAGCCTCATCATCCACAATATAAATACTTTCTCCCATAATCCAAGGAGTTGATAAAAAAAGCCACAAAGGCAACAGACATCGAGGTAACTGACCTGCATTAGTGTCAAAGACAAGCCCATACCTCAGAGAAAATTCAAGTGAAGCAAGATTATTTTTTAAGGCATTCTTCATTTCTTCCCTTCTGTGTGTTCCCCTGCATGCCCTCACTTACATGGGACATGTCCAGGATCAGCTACCCAAGAATAAGCTTAATCACAAATACCTTACAGTCACCCTCTGCAAAACCTTCTTCTAAGCTGAGCTCCTTATCTTGTGACCCAGAAGCTGCACAACCCCCCATGACATGACCTGGTTTACCAAAGTCTTATATATTGATACTTAAAAAAAGCCCAAGAAGTCTGTGTGCTTTTCACTTGGCTTGGTGCTTCCCATCAACACTCTATCAGAGACTCACAGGAGGTGCTCCCCAAGACTTGGTGACAAATTTCTGGGTGAGACATGGCCACCCTGTCCGTCTTTCTCAGGACAGCCTGGCAGCTAAGCCTCTCACTGCCATGTTGGATTCTAAAGCTTCATCCCCTCTTAAACCTTTGCTTCCCTCTCTGGTTGTAAAATTACTCTCTATCTAGAAAACGCTTTTAACACAGAGAAAACATTTTGTGTCTTATTTTCTTTGCCTATGCAATTCCTCAAGCATAATCTGACTGGGAATATAAAGCAACCCCTCATTTTTGACTGGTGGAAGAAAAGCATAGTGACATTGCATATTAAGTAACCTTGCACTTTCCCTACTACATCTCCACCCTTCTATCACATACTTACTTTCTCAAAATCAGAACCTCAGTGGCAACTGACAGTGGTTTTAGTTACAGCAGTGAGCTAAGGAATGTGTTTACATCTGCTGACTCCGGGGAACAACACAGAGAGAAGACAGGATGATAAAAGAGAAGAGAGGAGCTGTAGGTGTCAGCATTTAAAACCTTCCCTGAACTGCACATGTGTATCAGGTGTGGTTTCTGGAAGCAGCCACAAAAAAATGCATGTGAATGAGTCTTTTAAGGTGGATTAGTTTAATTTCTTTACAGTTTTGTGTGGATATTTTTATCTAGAATTAAAATCCCTAAAGTGGCCCTACTTTCGTTCCCTTAATTTCCAAGGAGAACTAAAGCAGATTGAATTAAGAACACTGTAATTCTGGCTAACAGAGTCCACATAATACTTTGTAATGCAACTACAGGAATTAAACTTAATTCCTGCCTTTTCAATTCAAATCTTTAATTTGTTTGGACTTCATTTCCAGCATAGCGCTGAGAAGGCAAACACCTGTTTGAAGAATGTCATGATAGTGTGCAATGTTAAACAGATATATATTATGTTCTTGTCCCAGTGTCATGGTTTAGGGTCAGGGTATCCTCACAGACCTATAACAGACACTCTCTGTTAACCCCCTCCCTCCCCAAAGGGGAAGAGAAAGGGAATAAGGGAGAGAGACTTAGTGATTAGAGAAGGAAACTAGAACAGCTTTCATGAAAATGAAAATAATAATAATAAAATGGAATATATATAAATATATACAAAACCAGTATCAAAGCCATCCCTCCTAATGGTAATTACATCACCATCATCCCTGATGCTGTGGAGCAGGCACTGAGAAAGTCCCAAACTGGGTCCAGCAGCAGATGGGAGCTGTGTTCAGGAGCTGGATTCTGGTACCAGATTCAGGAACACACAGATTGGGATCGAAGGCAGAACAGACAGGGTGCCCCTCGAGTGTTGTCCGAGGAAGAAATGAAGAAGAAGCCAGAAGACCCAAGCCAAGCTGAGCGAGACCCTCGTGTTCCCTCAGCTTTATGTTGAGTATGATGTATATGGGATGGAATCCCTCGTTGGTTAGTTTGGAGTCACCTGCCCTGTCCACTCCTCCCTGCAGGTGCAGCCTTGTACTTTCTGCACCCCCAACGTGATGCACAAGATCCAGCAGTGACTTGGTCTGCACACCAACCCTTGGTACTAACTCTAACCATGGGGTGCTGTCACTGCCAGGAGCAGACACTCTGTGAAAACACACCGCTAACTTCAGACAGTGCAGTGAGTTAGAAGAACTGAGCTGAAAAGTAAATTCACTGAACAGAATTAGTTCTGTTTTCACTCAAACCAGGGCACACAATTAATGGAGCTTATAAATATTTTCATAGATATTGCATATAGATATATAGATATATTAACAGAGGCAACAGCTTAAACAGATCTGTGTGCTCACATGGCACGTATTTTTGATGCTGAAATTTGAATTTGACTTAATTGCATATGGACTTGGCATAGTATTATATCAGAGTTCTTTCAACTGTATATGATATTTGCATTTGTCAGAAATTGCTGATTTTTGTACAGACATGCCCAGTGTAAACAGATTAACTCCTACTTAGCAGGTAAACTGTTTTAAGATGTCTGTACTTCCTTTGTCTCTCCAGACCTTCTCAGCTGCTGATCATTTTATCTAAACACCCTCTCAGAGACCAGAGCAGACACAGTGTGGGACAGGTAGTTCAGTTGGGAAAGCCATGGGGAGGCATCAAGCATCATGACATTTTCCAGGCATAATATTTATATCCCCAGTTCATTGCATTGACTTTGTCAGGCTCTTTGACGTCTCTTTGTAAAATATTAGCACTGTAGATGGGCCAGCAGGTATCCCAGAGGTGCTAATACTAGTTGGCAAGCCCTTTAAAACTCCAGTGCATCAAAAGCTACAGTCATGGAAAGTGAAGCCTGTAGAGCAGGCAGGTAATCCTCCATCTTCCTCTCCATCAACCACAGCATTTCTGGTGGTGGCAGAGGCCATAGTCTGACTGTCCACTCAAAGGGGAAAGCAGCAACTGGGGACTTTTTTGAAAGAGTGGCTTGAAAAAGACTATGTGAGAAAACACGTCCTTGTTGAAGCAGAAAAGCAACAGTCTGGGAGCTATGGGCTCAGTCACTTCAAGGCTTTTCTTCTCTGTAATCCATCTTCCTTCATGAGTGACTAGTAAGTCAGTCAAATATTGTGGGCAGTAAGAGATTTATTTCTACTTCGCATGTACTGGCTTGGTGAAGACATTTGGTTGCAAAGCAATTTTCTGTCTCTCAGGTAAGTGAACTTTGTAATTAGCTCCCTGAGCATCGTATTTACATGAAAATCATGCCATTAAGAACGCTCTCTTTGTCTTCCAGCTGCTTCACTTCAAATGTGATGGCATTGCTATGTTGTTAGAAAATTGAACAGAACGAAGGGCATACAGAGAGAACAGAAGGCACACAGTATTAACAATTATTGTTGATGAATACAAAGTGATAGCACCAACTATAAAAGCTAGAAATGTCCTGCTTACAGTTGTTTAACAACTTGGAATTAAATTTTACACAACAAGCATGTGTTATCAGCTGATTTTCTCCCTCTCTCCTTCATGAAAAGCTTCAGCCAAGAGAGCTTGCCCATTTCTGGAGGCAAGGCTGAAAAAAAAAGTGTCCCCATTTCTTCTCTGATAAAAATACCAGACCTCCTTCTGGCAGCTCCAGCAACCTCCGATATGATGCAGGAAATTTGAATTTGCCTGCGGACAGTTTCTGTGGCAGAAATGTGGCCTTTTACCCCCATCCACATTCAGACAAACCTTGTCAATACACCAAAAGGTGATAATTACCCTTGTCTGCTTCCCACAAACTAATGAAAATGTCCTCTGCCTATGGTTATCCCCCAGTAAGCAGGACTGGGCAGCCTTTCTGGATCATGCTTCCATCAAATGCCTTGGGGCACTTGAAGGTGACCATAGCCCACCCTACCACGGCTACTGGATCATATCCATGTGGATATTCCACCGGGCAGCAGGAAACCCCCAGAGCCTCACAAACAGCCTTTCTTCCAGCTCCCCATCCTTTCCTCCAGGATTTATGGCAAGCAATAGGGAATAGCTTTCTTGAAAAACGTTTTTATTGTATTTTTAAATGTTAACATCTTACTTATTTTTGACTGAAACTTTTCTGTGAGCTGACAGAACCTTGCATCCTTCACGCTGAGAAAGGTGAAGCCAGCTGAGGAGCTCTCTGCTGAATTGAAGTTGTGCAGCTGCAAAATCCATTCAGCAGATCCAACGCAGCTGCCATGGGGAGCCTGGGACCTCTACTTGGGTACCCAAGGGACGACTTCTGATTAAAGCAGAGAAGTGAGATTCTGCTATAGAGAACAACATCAGTAACTGAAAAGAACCCAAGAAACTTATAAATTTATTCCAACATGGATTTGTTCTTTTTTACCCACCTGTAAGTTGAGAGCACTGTCTGCTTTCCCTCGGTAACTGCAGCATCTCCAGTAGACATCCCTGGCTGGGGCTGGGACTGGCAAACCTGGTTTAAGTGCTACATCCTACCTCACACTGGGGACTGGTGGCTCCTTCAACCACCATGTCTCAGTTGCACTCAGCTGTGTCTATAAGCCCTTTGGCTTTTCCTGTCACCACTAGGACAGTGATAAGCAGAGGCTGGAGCAGAGGTCTATAGCAGTGGAAGAGGATGTTTTCCTCCAGGGATTTAGCAACAGGTCTTATCAAATGTTTTCAAACCACCCGGCACTGCTAGCAATAGAAAAATGTGAAAAAAAATTACCAAATTGTCTTAGGTCACCTGTATAAACCATTTAAATCATACAAATTGCACTCTGCATGTACACCAGGGAGGAGGCTGTCAGCAGACAGCAGTGAGGACCCATGGGGATCCATCATCTCTTCCCTTGATGTACTTGGGTCAGGAGAGGATTTATTTCCACAGCCTATTGACTGAAACTCCTCAGTTTAAGCTGAGCTCAGACTCATTAAATCCACTCTGATGCCTTTAAGAAGTCTCTTTTTTCACTTCAGAGTTCCCAATGTGGTAACTGGATTAATTATTTTTTACACAGAGCTTTGTGATGGAAAGTCTTGATAAAAATGTCTTCTGCAGATTTAGCACTGCTCAGACTACAGATTCAAAAAATTGCTACACAAAGTTATTTAAGGCTCCTCATTCAGCAAAATACTTAAGAGCATGTTTAAAGCTAAGGATTTGGGTTAAGAACTCCACTAGTTTCAAGCCTATCTTTATTAACTTCTTAGAAAAAAAGAGCAGTTTCCCCTATTGGCATTATGCTGGATTTCAGCAATGTTTTACTTAAAGGTGTAAGCAAATTACATTTTTGTCAGACATCTGTAAATCCTCCTGAAAATATATCCGAGTTATTTTGCACAAGTAATTTGCAAATGTGCATTGGGAGATTTTAGTTTGGAGACAGATGCCTCTTCTACATCCCTGAAGAAAAATTGAGAATAAGTGTCTTTGGCTCTTTAGAACAGATGGTAGGGCAATAAAAGTGCTGAATTAAGTGTTGGAAAATGGCATCCTTCAGAGAGGAGCCAGTAGCAGTGAGATGCCCAAGTACAGATATTAGAGAGAAGTTACCTAAGAGTAAAGAGTCATAGAATGCCAGGTTGGAAGGGACCTCAAGGATCATCTGGTCCAACCTTTCCTGGCAAAAGCATGGTCTAGACAAGCTGGCCCAGCACCCTTTCCAGATGAATTCTAAACTTGTCCAATACTGGGCAATCCACCACTGCCCTGGGAATGAGACTGTTATTCTACAGGTCATATGCTGTCAAGCTTTATGACTTTTAGGTGCTCCTGATGCCAGTCTGCAATTGAGCGATGAACAAAAAATACAGATAATTGCTTTACTGGAAACAGGTCCGGCTGTATTCAGCATTTACCCCTCATGAGCAGCAGCATCTGTATGCTGTATGTATTACCAATTTCTTCACTCACCAATACTGAAAACAGTGAACATTTTTCACTGTAAATTTGGAATACCTGGCCATACACCCTGAGAAACTGGTTTTCCTGCTCTTCTGTTTTCTGCTCTGACTTGACCTGTTACTACTTCCATGTAGAACTGGAAGGAGCCAGGTTTCCCTGCCTGGGCAGTCAGTGGCAATATTCAGCACCTGATGTACTCCCATGAATTCTTTCAGTGATACAACGGCTGACTCTCTCCTACTACTTGAACTTTTGTAGTCTATGAGAGCTTATTTTCAGACTTCTGTAAATAATATTCTTAATAATTATTAAAATTATTAATCAATACATTATTATTTTTACAGAGCTTAGTGAAGATTTGTGCAACATAGGACCTCTAAACTTTTCTATCATCTAGCTGCTTTGGTAGACCAGTAATTCAGTAGCCTATTTGAAAAAGTAAATGATTTCAGGATCCCTCATTATCTGCTACCATCATACTTTGAAAGTGTCAGTAGAATTCTTAGGTCCAGCCTAAGAATCCTGTGCCAAAAATCAATGTGTTTCTGCAGATCTTTCTGTCTTATGTGGGGCCTTGATGTTTCTTCAGGTTCTTCAGAACAATCCCCACTACCAATACAGGCTGGGGGAAGAGGTGATAGAGAGCAGCCCTGTAGAAAAGGACTTGGGGGTGCTGGTAATGAGAAGCTGGACATGAGCAGCCTGTGTGTGCTTGCAGCCCAGGAGGCCAATTGCATCCTGGGCTGCATCAGAAGAAGTGTGGCCAGCAGATCAAGAGAGGTGATTCTGCTGCTCTACTCTGCTCTGGTCAGACCTCACCTGGAATACTGTGTCCAGCTCTGGAGCCTTCATCACAGGAAGGACATGGACCTGATGGAGCGGGTCCAGAGGAGGCCATGAAGATGATCAGGGGGCTGGAACACATCTCCTCTGAGGACAGGCTGAGGGAGCTGGGATTGTTCAGCCTGGAGAAGAGGAGGCTCTGGGGAGACCTAACAGCCACCTTGCAGTACCTGAAGGGAGCTTACAGAAAGCCTGGAGAGGGCCTGTTTACAAAGGCCTGGAGTGAAAGGATGAGAGGCAGTTGTTTTAAATTAGAAGGAGTGGATTTAGATTGGATGTAAGGAGGAAGTTCTTTACCATCAGGGTGATAGAACACTGGAACAGGTTGCCCAGGGAGGTGGTTGAGGCCCTATCCCTGGAGACATTCAAGGTGAGACTTGATGTGACTGTGATCAACCTGCTCTAGTTGAGGCTGTCCCTGCTCTCAGCAGGGGGGTTGGACTAGATGACCTCTAGAGCTCCCTTCCAACCCAGATATTTCTATGATTCTATGCGTTATCTCACCACAGTGAAGTTCCCAGTGATGTAAATTGCTGTACTCAAGTAAATTTACATTAAGCTCCCAGGAAGCATAGTTTAAACAAGATTCAGAGCATAAACAGGATCACTGCTGCACTGGAACTGCTCCAGCATGTTTGGTCTGTATTTGAACTGGTCGCCAGCTGGAACTGAAAAATAAACTTCTCCTGCTGTACTGCTGGACCTAGTGTTCATGCTGTTCTTTTTTTTTTTTTTAAATTCCATTCTGTTTCAGGTCATTGCTAGAAGCTTGATAGTAGAGCATATGAGCAATAAATTTTAACTCTGCACTGTTACTCATTGGTGCATGCATTGCACCAAAATGCAGGTCAGGCTGACTTGCGTAAGTCACAACAAAGGCACTTGCAGTATTGGGTTCTATATGTTGCCAATTAAAAGAGAACAGTGTTTCTCCTTCACAGAGAGCCTTTTGATCGTGATGGAAACAAATGATTTATTAGTGAAGAAGTGTGATGGAGAAGCATGGCTAGTCAATGCCAGGAGATCACAGATCTTTAATTAAACTGCCTGCAGGCAGGTTGGCCTAGCTGTCATTGTCTGGGGAGGAAGGCTGCTGCTTTCTGCTTCAAGCAAAGACAGTCCTTTTCTCGAACCTTCATGATTTAGTACTCTGTATAGGTGCAAGTGATTGGGTACGGGTGCATTGAGCTACTATGAAAGGACTTGAAACTATTTTTTCTCTTGGCTATTGGCTTAATCTAGTATTAAAAAAAAAATTCTAGAAAAATTAATGCTTATTCTGTTTTGAGTCATCATTGGATCTCCACGTGTCAAGTGTCTCTTAAATCATGCTCTCAAATTCAGAAGACTTGAGCAAGTTATGTTTGTGACGCTCAAAAAGTTAGAGAAAAACTTTTGATCTTTACTTTTTGATCTTCACATATTCTGTCTACTTAAATCCCCTGCTTACATTACCAGTTGTGCCCCTCCATATTCATGGAGGACTGTAGGACAGCAGTTCTGCATTGGACTTGGTTATTTTATCCCTTTGGCCTTGTTGAAAGAACACAGCTCAAGCTAAATACATCTACAGGATAAATTAGGCAATGCAAGCAGTTCAGTGTTGTGATTTCTTCTGTCTACTTTTGCTAACACCTGGTCTTTTTACCACTGTATGTTACCCTGAATACCTTGCCACTTAGTTAACTGAGAATAGACACCTCCTTAATCTGTGGTCCTTCTGTGGCCCATGGAGGCATGAAGATGCCTCTTTCCACAGGCAAAGTTGTAATAGACAGCACAACTCAGGGATGTTTTTGTGGTGATTTAAACATGAGATCAAAGACTGATGATGTTCTGAAAGTGGTAGTGTTAATTTCATTTAATAGTCACGCCTTTTCTGTGACAACTAAGCCAGTGGTAGCCTGTGGCAAGCAAAAGACCTTCCTGACAAAACACCCTGCTGCTCTTCAGTACTACACCATGATATGTGACACCTGGGCTTGACTATTCCCCACAGCTTGCAGTACCCACACTGGCTTCGCTTCTGGGAACAAGTAGCAGAACTTCATATGAGCTCGAGGACTCTGTGTAATAGCCCTTTCTGTTACCCAGCTCTCTGTGTGGGCTTGCCCTTTCCCATCCCTTCAAGTCTCCGAATCTTCAGAGATGTTTTGGTGTCTTAATAGGGAAAGGACTGAATTCTGCTAAAGCAGCTCTGTCATTCAGCAAAGTTAAGTTTTAGAAGGAGCAAGGTAAACTTGAAGAAGGGAAAGAAGAGTTTAAGGATATTTCTTGCACCAACATGGCTTAAGCCCTGGCCTTTCAAAAAGCTTCTGGTTCCTCTTCAGGCCTATTCAACTTACTCCACCCCACAGCAATTCAGTCTGGGATTCCACACACATCATCGAGTCCAGAAGCATTTAGGGAGTTCACCTGAGGTGTAAGGGTCTCCAGACATCTTGCTGCTTTGGCTGTAACGTGGATGTTTTCTGTTGCCGAGACTCAGGGGAAGGTGTACAAACACACATATCCACCTCACTGTGGCAAGTGGGTGTAAATGGTATTGTTTGACATATGGTTTTTCAAGCCGTATCTCTGTAGGGAGCCCAATCAATGAAATACATTTTACTTCTGTTGGGTATTACTCATTTTCATTGTTATTACAATCAAGAGTGATAATTCATGTGGCAGTAGAGCTGTGTGTATGAGTCACAGGCATTGTGTTAGGTTCTGCATAAACATGACCAGAAGTTTATTAATTGCAGTGAGACTGAATGTAGAACAAAAGGCAGTAGGATGAGTGCAGGCTGGAAAGGGATGTTTTCCCATAGGAAATGGTATGTTTGATGTATATTTTGTTGGTCTGCCTTTTCCTTTCAACAAAAGGAATGGAGTTTTCCGATTTGATTCTGAGGTTTGTTTTAGCCTTTCAGTTCTGAAATCCAACTTGCAAATCCCAGCATTTTTGCAGAGTAATCCTAAAACGTGTGTGTCACCAGCAAGGAAGTGTTTGTTGCTGGGTATTAGTGTAGGCAGGCCAGAATCTGTTGTTTATTGTCTGTTAGTCCTACAGATAATTCAGAGCTGTGGCTTATTCTGTATTGACCAGAAATCCTTGTGGATCCTTTATATGTGAAGGATCCATGGCAGGTGATCAATAGAATTGGCTCACATGCTCTGAACTTTTCTCTCTCTCTTTCTCATTCACTGGCACACGTGCTTGCAGCAAGCTAGAGTATGATATTTCTAAGGATGTGTGGCTGTAGATGAAGTTTTTTTACCTGTAGCTTGAAAAGGGCTAATATATCTTATTTTAACAAATGTTCAATTTCAAGGACTGCACATTTAGTCAAACTGACATTTTTGTTTAAGTGTTGTCAATAGACTGAGACAAAGGTCGGCTGGTTTGTTGCAAGTCAAGGATTAATTAAAAATTTCTTTGTTAATAGTTACCTTCTCGGTTGTAGTGCACAGTTGCTCAAACTTTCTTCTCCATAATTTCAGGCATCCATCTGAGGTCTTTGTTGTGTTTCATGTGTGCTTGATTTTACTCCATGTGCATCCTTTGCTTATCCTTCATTTGCTTTTCTTCTGCACCTTAATGTGCTGTGGCTGAGAGCTGGAAATGATTTCAAATGTTTGAGCTAGAGCTAATCTTTCATTTTTGCAGCTATATTACAGTCTTCTTGAATTAGCAGAATTATTGTTTAAGGACAGCAGACAAGTAAATCCCAACAGCTTTCCCAGAGGCTCACAAAGTAATTGCTAAGACTTGAACTGTGGAAGAAAACCCTCTGACAAGATGGAAAACTAAAGAGACTGCAGATAAAACCAGCTGGTTGAGTAACTGCACATGGCACTTACCCTTAAATATTCTCAAATGTTTCTTAGTGAAATAATCAAAGTCTGTGCAAAATTAATCTAATTAGATTACATGGGGACAGACACAGTGGTTTGCACAGTTTAGTTAGTACTTCATGTTGAAATCTGGAGCCTAATGAGAAGGGTAGCTGGACACTGGATGGGCAATCACAGTGGAAAGGCAGCTGTTATCATCTTAGCAGCAGTGGCTGGACCTGATGAAGCTGTAACAAGGTGCATATGAGTCTTGATGTTTTGAAGAAAATCGGGCAGAATCTAGAGATATGCTGCTACCCAACCACCATTTTTTGGGGTGTGAGCCAGGCTGAGGAAAGAAAGGAGAATGTGCATCCTGGGAATGTGGTGTACCTCTTGGAAGACAGCCAGCGGTGCTGCGGAAAGAAGCCTGCTGAAAAGGGTCTTAACAGCCAGTTTCACTACATGACTTCTGTGTTTTCAGCTCAGCTCTGGCAGAACCTACCTTGACCCTAAACTGTGACAGGAACAAAAGTATCTTTTGCTTGGCTAGTGCAAAGACATTGTTTTTCAATAATAACATTTCCATTACTGATGCTTCAGTGCCACTGTCTTGATATAGCATCATCCTGTACAAAAATCTTCGTTTTGAAAATATGTCTCTCAAAAAGCCCCAGTCTCATCTCCCAGTTGCATATTTAATGTGAAATTCTGGTATTTATCTGTGCAACACTGGATAATAGTGTCAATAGTCAGTATGTACTATTTTTGTAACCTCACCTTTTTGAGACATGAATTGTGAGTTATGAATGATTTAGTCCTGAATTCCTTCCTAAATTTGTTCCTAAACAATCCTCTGACCACACAAAAGCTTATTAGAGGTTTATGGGTCAAATACACCTTTCTTCTAAAGAACTATTTGAGATGTAGATCATCTAGTCTTTATTATGCTCTCTTTCTTTTCATTGTTATAAAATTATTTAATTGTCAGTATTCTTAGACTAGCAAGAAACAGGGTGAGTAGGAACTGAAGATACTTAGCATGTTTTAGGTTTGAGTAAACATTAACTTCAGTAAAACATTTTATTCTACAGGACTGCAAGCATGTGGTTCAGGAAGGTGTTCCATCTGGAAACAACATCTGTCTGATCTGTACAAAAAAAGTATTTTCTCTTTTTTTTTTCCTCACCTGCCTAGTTCCAAAGAATGCCTTATTGCAATTTTTTTTTTCTTTAGATAAATTGCCCAGTTCTTCTCTACATTGTCTTTGTGCTACAGGATACCATATTCAAACCTAAAAGGCTGACTGCTGCTTTTAAACAAGGCAAAATGAAAGGCTTTTATTCCAAATGGAGTGGTATTTCCAAAACAGCAAAAGCAATCTCTTCGCAGCCAAAGAATTATTTGATGGAAAGTCTAATCCTTCCATCAGTTTCAAATAAAAACAATAGCTTTTTCATCAGGAGGGGAAAAACAAAACAAAACCAAAACAAACAAAAACCCAACCAACCAAACACACAAAAAATCCCAAACAAAAACCCCAAACAAGCAAACAAAAACACACACAAAAAGCACCACCAAAAAAACCCCCACACAAAACAGAAACAAAACATGAGCATATCAAAATCTTAACTTCATCAGTTTTAGACTGAAGTCTACCCCTTTCATCTTCATGGGTGAGCTGCATAGTTAAGATATTTTCTTCTTGCAAGCAGACAAAAACATACTGCCAACAATGGTTTGAAAAAAGAAGCACTTTTTAAAAGAGGTGGTTGCTACTTGCATGAGGAGTTAGGAGGTGTGGCAGTACAGGGTCAACCCAAAAATCCAGCCTGCCTTATCAGTCTGGGACAAGGAGGGCTCGTGTAGAGAGATAGAAAGGAGTACAGATGCACTGATGTCCCAGAAGGGCATCTTGGGCTCATGTTATGGCTAAAACAAAATGCAAAACTGGAGTGTGAAAGGCACAATAGGAACAAGCCCCTAGTGCTGCAAAAGCAATGAAGAAGGCTAAGCACACAACTGAGAAAGCTGCTTTTTCTATTGAGAAAACTCCTACAAAGGCAGCGCCTGAGCAGCAGATTGTGATTTCTGTGTTGGTGGTGTTAATTTGCCAGACCCTTGGCTTTGTTGAGTACGCTGTTGACATTCAGAAGGAAATAATGTTCAACAGCAGATTCCTGGGGAGAGGTTTAAGAGCAAGACTGGAAAACGGGGACATCTCCTTGATGTGCTGTCTGTTTCTGAGCTGTGGGTGGTATTTTTCTATTTAAAAATGCAGGCCTAATCTTCCCTACATGGATTTATCCAGCCACTTCTGATACCTCTCTAAAACATTTCCGATTTGCAATTGTCTGTGGCAAATGCTCTTTCAACTTAACTATACCTTGGGTGGAATAAAATATTTTGTTGCTTGCCAGCTTCTTTTGAAGCTCCCTATCTCTTGTGCTAGGGGAGACAGCAGTCAGAAACTCTCCAATTCACTGTGCTGTGCTGCTTGCTGCTTCCTCATGTTGTCTCTTCAGCCTTTCCAGGTGCTTATTATAGAGGGCCTTCCCTCTGGAGAGTGCTGAGCTTCCTGATTTTCCACCAAATTCAGTAGTACCTTAAGGAATCCAGCAACTCAGAGAAGGTACTTGGCATTTCATCAGATAAAGCTCCTATCAGGGCCATCTTTGGAATTGGCGGAGATTTTATACTAGTCGTAGTGTAAGTAGTTTACTCAGTTATTGGTTTTGTACCAAATTTGAGTTGTTTCTTATTCAGTATACATCTTGCCAGGTTTTGAGCTGAAACTTGGCTATGAGTAGATTGAGGAGTATTTGTCTTACAGGCTTTTGTTCTTATTGGGATTTTTTTTTTTTCACAACTTGAATTTCCAAGTGTATGTCATCTCTCTGCACATCTGAGATAGTTGTTAATTTTCTGCCTGCAATCTGTTGCATCTCCTATCAACATAAATGAGTTTAAGTTAGAATTCAAGTTTCAAGGGCGGATTTAAATCAAGTTCAGAGCTAACATGGTTTATGAATTTAAACTGACTGAAACCCAATGCTGCATCTGATCAGCTTTCAGCCATGGTATGCATGGGAGCTGGGACTTCTACTAGATTTGTAAAAGCATTTATGGTGGTGTGCCAGATGCAGTCATAAAATTGCTTCGTTCTCCTTTTTCAGGCGGACAGGGAAAGTCAAATGTGTGGCATGTGATTTGCCTCAGGCCAGCAGAAGTCTAGCACTTCTGTTGTGATTACCGGTTATCATGCTGGTTCCCACACTGCCATGTGCTAAGCATCAGCTATGTACTAGAGACCGCACCTTGGTACTTGGTTTGAATGTTGTTCTTATAGTTTGATTTCATTTCTCCTCCTATATCCCATTTCTTACCCTGAATCATTTTTTAACATGGACATTGGTTGTGATGGTAAACTAACCTTTTCAGTGTAGTGTGTTACTCAGAATCACAGAACCATTAATGTTGGAAAAGACCTCTAAGATCATCAGGTCCAACCATCTACCCAACATTAACATGATCATTAGACCATGTTTTGTGAACACCTCCAGGGATTGTGACTCTACCACTTCCCTGGGCAGCCTGTTCCAACGCCTCACCACTCTTAAAAGTATAGAAAATTTTCCTAATATTCAAACCTCCCCTGGCACAACTTAAGCCCATTCCCTCTTGTCCTATAGCTAGTTACTTGTGAGAAGAGTCTAGTTGTAGAGAGCAATAAGGTCTCCCCTCAGCCTCTTCTCCAGACTAAACAATTCCAGTTCCCCCAGCTGCTCCTCATAAGACATGTTCTTCAGACCCCTCACCAGTTTCATTGCCCTTCTCTGGACCTGCTCCAGCGTCTTGATGTCTTCCTTATAATGCAGTGCCCAGAACTGGACACAGTATTCAAGCTGTGGCCTCACCAGTGATGACTACAAGGGCACCATCATTTCCCTGTTCCTGCTGGACACACTTTTTTTTTGTAGACGCCAGGATGCCATTGGTCTTCTTGGCCACCCGGGCACACTGCTGGCTCATGTTCAGCTGTCTCTCCACCATCACTCCCAGATGCTTTTCTGCCGAGCAGCTCTCCAGCCACTCTTCCCCAAGCCCATAGTGCTGCCTGGGGTTGTTGTGACCCTAAGTGCAGGATCCAGCACTTGGCCTTGTTAAAGCTCATACAGTTGACCTTTGCCCACCAGTCCAACCTGTCCAGATCCCTCTGCAGAATTCACTTAACACTGATACATTAACATGCCACATCTGCCCTCAACTGTGCACTGAATTATCCTGTTTTGTAAGGTATCTGGTTTTGATAGGCTCCCTCCCCCACCATTCCTTCCCAGTGATAGCACAGCAAGCTACAGCTTGAGCACGGCTCACAGCCTCTTGCAAGGCTGTACAGTGCATGGAGCAGCTGTTTTCTCATACTGCCCATGGAAATAAAGGCAGTGTGCTTCAAGCTGCAGTTGTGGAGCAGAAGCCATGGTTTCTCCTGTAGGCAGTAAGCTGAAAATCCATGTCATAGTGCTGCTCTGAGGTTATTCTTTGGTATGGGAAAGTTACCTTTTAGAAAAGCATTAGGAAGCATAAATGGTAAGTGAGGAGACTGAGGGCATCAGTGTGGACTGCCTTTTAGGTCACCTTGGTCTGACACTTTGATGGTAAGTGGTGGCATGACTATTCCTACTCATGCTGAAATTCATAAGTCTCATCTGTGGTGCACAGCCAGTCTTCTTAAGTTTATAGGACAGAGAGGCAGAAGCATTCTCCACCAACACACCTCTGATCAGATCAAAACTGGTGACTAAAATATACTGTCTGCTCTTGAAATCTCTGCTTGCTTTTAAGCTGGACAGAATGAATCTAGAAGAGCATCAACAAATGGGGGTCACTGTAGTCCTGTCTGATGTTGCTTTTCCCCACAGACTTCTGTTTCTTCAAGCAAAATAATTTCTCCTGGGCTGTAAACTCCCTTTGTTCTCTTCCTGATGAGAGTAAAGCTCCTTACAGGCTTTCATCCACTGAAAAATGGGATAATTGTGCTTTCTTCCATATACCTGAACATGATGTATCTCTGTTGGTTTTTTTTGCTGTTAACTCCATTTCCTATGGGTCACAGTTACACAAACAATACTTGTCAATAAAAACAATGCCACTTATCTTTTAAACAAATATTTTCATTTAGTTATACTCTAATAAAGTTTGAGCTGTGCAATATTAACATTGTTGTGCTCACTAGATTGAAATCAGTTTTAGAATGTATGTAAGTGGGAAGCCAAAATGGTGCTTTCTGTCTGCAAGATTAGAGGTGATGTCTGCTCTATGTGTCCTCTTGTTTATATTTTTATTGTTAATAGAAAGCACTGTTTAGGCAAAAGAATCTCTGACTAAGCTGGTGTTTAAATCTTTACTCTTCAGAATCATCAAACTTCATCTGTTTTGCAAACTATAAAAGTTTACTGCCTGCCAAATCAAAGCTTTAGAACTTCTCATCTTGCTATCAAAAGTCTCAGAGGGGATTTCAAATGCTGCATAGTGCAAACCGTTTTTATAGTGTTTATTTTCATTTTCATGAGAAGCTGCTCTGATATTAATGAGACCAAAAAAACCCACTCTTTATGCAATGTAAGCCCCCTGGATACAGTGCTTTCTGAACAAGTTTAACAAGAAATATAAGAATTAGATGTTCAAAGAGTATTTCCCAGGAATAAAGCAGCTGTTGCTCTTTCCTAGTTTTCCAAGCTAAAGGTCATTTTTGGAGGAATTGGGCAACCTTTTTGTTTTCTCTCAGAACAGTGACACTTGCCAAGTTGTTTTTGGAACCCAAATGAAGTCAAGACTTGCAAGAGTCTCAGTCTGTCGTGTCTGTAGTCAGAGTAATATTCTTGCACCTGGAGAAACAGCTCTTTTTCTCTCTCTCTCTTTTTTTTTTTTTTTTTTTCCAGTGCATGGTGCCATTAACATTCAAGTACAAACGCAGGGGAAGTAGGGGGAAGGAGAAAGCATGGGTAAGAGGAAGAGTCAAAGACTTGGAAAAATACTGTATTGTTGCTCACCAAAGAGTGTTTTCCAGGCAGGATAGCAAAGCTTATTGATTTTTAATTTAGATTTAACTTGCTCTTAGATTCACCCTGAGCTAGAGCTTGAGGCTGTATTGTCTACTTTTTCTTATGCCTTGCTTGCTGGATTGCCTCATGTGACCTAGATGATTTTTGCAGGAGCCGAAACTTATGGGTGCTCTTTATCCTCAGGATTGATGTAACTTGCTGTGTGAATGCGATAGGGCACAGAATAAGCATCAGCCTGTCCCACTGAGGTGTCACCTCACAGGCTTTGGGCAGACTAGGCAGGCCGAAGGACTGCGACGTTGTCTTCTTCAAAGACACAACAGACTTGCCAGCAGCTGAGTGATAACTGTGCCCCAGATCTCAGGAGTGCTCTAGGTTTCAGAGAACTCTTGGCAGTGCATCTTTCAACTGCAGTATGAAAATCGCAGTGTTGAATAGAATAAGGGTTCAAACTGTGTGTGAGGTAATGAATTAAGGGTCAGCTGTGCTATGCAATCTCCCTGATGGATGCTCAGCCTGTGGTGAACACAGGCGTGTTTCAGCTTTATGTAACCAGCACTGGACATTGTGTAAAATTGATTAAATGTCAACTTTGCTGTATTTTAAGACTATAAAAATGTCTAGTTACTAAATCTCCTCCAATGGATAATAGATTTTTACCTTGTTGGAATTTAATGGTCTGTCTCAGCTTTAGGTGCAGCAAAGAAGAACAGTTCTGACTTCAGGAAATCAAATGGGTTATTTCAAAAAGTAGAAAATGAGAATGGGGAAGGAAGCTGAAAGGCACTCTTACATGAGGTGACTGCTGCTGGGCACTGTGATACAGGCAGAGATGTAGAAGCTGTGGGAACACAGCTTCACGTTCCTTATGAACTTCTGGACATCTCAAAGCAGAAGCCTGGAGAAAGACTAACAAGGCTCTAAGGAACTTGACAGGCACAGTGACCATCTCTTGTTTGTTGATCTTCTATCATGAAAAAAGAAGGAAGATGGGATATTTCTACGATACAAATATAGCTGTGGCCAAGAGAGCATTCACAAGTGGATGTATGAATAAGGTATATAGATATATATATTCCTCTAAGAATAATCAGAATAGGTGGAAGAATTAATAAATGTTTTTAGGATGGGCAATGAAGATTGATAGTGGAAAGTGCTAAGACCTGAACTATGAACAAAGATATTTTTTAAAATTATGTGTTCCAAGTTGTACTTTTTTCATGTAAGCATGAGCATGCTCAAATCCCCACAGAAGATTAATTTCACAGATAATTTCCTTGAGTATAAATGAACATAGCCAGGGTACTTCAAATTTGCATCTGCAATAGATTCAAATCTCACAGTGAGTTGGAGATTCACAGAAATTATTCCTGACTATCATTGCTTAATGAACTGTATCTGGAGCACAGCAGAGGAGCAAATGAACATAGGATTTGGAATGTTTGTAAATTTACCTGTTATAAAGGGTGGGTTTTTAATGCCTTCACTTCTTAAAACATACCCTAGATAAACTTCATGCAAGTCCCCATCTCTGCTGAACTGTGGGAAGAAGAATGAATCTGTCTTCCTCAAGTGCAGCATAAAGAAGAAATGAAATTGAGTGTGGTCACCAGCAAGGTGATGCCATAACACAGACATACCATAATAATTCTATGCCAAATCTCTAAGCTGAGTGCTCATATATTGTAAGGGATTGTATGGCAGCTGATGGACATGACTATAAATTTTTATTTTTCTCCTTTACTGAAGTATGCTCTCAGACAGGGCATTATCTCAGCAGTATTCAGGACTGAAGTCTGACCATTAAGAACCTAAGTACTGGAGGATCATCTTGTGATATGGTAGCATTCTGTTCTTTCATTCACCTTGTAGTCTTAAAAATAAGCTATTTTAATTTTTGACCAAAGCTATGTATTTTGACGAAAGCTGTTTTCCATTGTCATAGTGTCTTTTTCACTAAATGCTGCTGAAAGCATTGTGTTTTTTTGTGGAATTCTTTAGTAAGACCTAGACATAAAAGTCTCTTGTCAGCTTTCTCAGTACCTATGAAACAATCAAACTCCTTCTTTCTGTCTAAGCAATAGCATGGCAAGTCTGTTTTCTGTAGCTGAGGACAGAGGTGAAAATTTTACCTGAATCCTCACATCATGGGGTTTGTGTTCTGGATGAGATGTGAACAAGTGACAACTCAAAGAGAAAGATTCTTGGGAAAAAATAACACATGGAAAGCAATTAAATTGTAGTCTGAAAAAGGCAAATAAAATCAGCATCTGTAATATTTACATATAATTTACTTCAGCAGTTCAGTTTTGATTATATGCAGCTGAAGTTCTCTGGTAATGCATGTTTCCTATGATGCATTTTTTTTGTTAGTTAGAAAATCCTTTTGTTCAAACTGAATTTCTCTTACCATGCATTATACTTGTAATAAGCAGCTGAAGCAATGCACTTAAGGGTAAAATCAGCATCTCGTTTTCATGTTTGTTTCATATTGCTTCTAAAAACTCACTGTGTTTTCAGAGTCTGTCATGGCCCTATTGTCAGAAACACTGACATCTGCTTTCCATGAGTTACACACTGTTCACACTACAGATGTTACTTTTTGGCATTATTGTCAATGTACTTGGTTATATTTATGTTGCAAGTTTTGGGGTTTTTTGCCCTCCCTTTTTGTCCTGACATACACCCACTAATTGCAGCCCCTCCTGTCTGGGATAACATTTTAATTGCAAAACTTTAGCCAAGGCTAAAGTTGCTCTTTTCCCACAGGACTCATCTTCAGCTTCCCATGTGGAATTGATTGAATAAATTCTGCCAAAAATTGTATTTTGACAACCCCCCATAAATTTGGACTGAAAGAAATATGTAAAAAATATCTGCTTTCCACTGGAAAATGCAGACTTCTACTGAAAATCCAAAGATTTGGTAGAAAACTACAGAGTTAGAAGTGTCCCAGGATCACCATGTCTTTCTGGAGAGTGACATGTCAGTCTCTCCAGGCAGCTGTGTCAAAATGGCGAGGCACTTGAGCTAAAAATCATACTAAGTTATGTAGCAGAACTTCCAAATACAGTCTGGGGAACATTTTTTGCCAAATATATGTCAGAATTTAAGGATGAAGGAGAAGAGAACAACAGTCTAGGGGGAAAAAAAAATATCTGTGGTAGATTTTTAAAGTTTTTCCCTATAGGCATTGAAGGAAGGAAACAAATACATACATACACCCCCAACGCTCCCACTCCCATCACACCACACAGGCACTCACCCACCCATCCCCATGGCACATACTAACATACATGCCCACCCCCTATTTTCTGGCTATTTCTTATTACTATTTTACACAACAGCTTTTTGTAAAGAAGTTTAAATGAGGGAAACTTGGCTGCAGTAATTTTTTCTGTGGTGAAAACTACATTCTGTAATGGGCAGAAATAAGACTGGCTGATTTCTGATGAGGCTGTCATAACGGCACTCCTTTGTGTATTCCAAGGCTGTGTGAATGCACTGCAGAGAAGATGATGCTATCAAACTGCTTGGAAATAAAAAGAAAAAAAGGTGTGATATGTATGCATAGCTTGAAATCTGATGGCCTTTAAGTGAATTGGTCTTTCTATTGTATTTACGGATCAGAAAAGAACAGATATATAGAACAAAACTAAAGTAGTACTTAGCAAAATGAATTTTGCTGTTTCTGAGTGCTTTGAAGTAAGTTTAATGTGAAGATCGGTGTTCTTTTCTTCCAGTTGGTCTCAGTGTTTCATTTCTCAGTATATAGCCTGTACAGGATGACATTACAAGTTCAGTAGGTGCTGAAAGTCTCTAGAAGTTGTTGGAAAGCTATGTGCTGGAAGCAGACTTTGACAATCACTTCATCCCAAGCAGCACTGGTTGCTTTTCCCACTCTGATTTCCTTAATTGGCTTTTCCCATAAATTTACCCAGGTATCTCTATGACACATTTCTCTATAAGACAGAGCAGGAAATTGAATTACTAATAATTTCCCCAAGTAAATCAGCACTTAAAATATTAGAATGGCATTTTTCAGGGTTAAAACCATGACAATTTTATTCACTAGTGCTAATGTGTAGAATCTTTATGCTTCTAACTGATAGATTGTGTAATTGGTGGATTTTTTTAATTTATAACTTAGATAGTAATTTGTATGTGTGCTCTTTTGTATGATTCTGGACAGAAATGAAAACCATGGCTTCTATGTGATGGCAGACCAGTCAAAAATAAGATAAGTTTTAGTATAAATAAAGCAAGGATGAAGAATTTTGATTTAGAAGATAAACAAAATGCATAATTCATCTTCATATTACTTCTGGGAACAGACATGAAAAGAGCTTTTCTCCAGGTAGATAACAACTTCTCTTCTTGTAGTGCAACAGTGGAACTGGCAGATGGTTTTAGACATTAAAAAAATTACATGGTACTAGAATTAGGGAACAGTTTTGAGGCAGGTTCCAGAACTGGTCTTTTATATGGGCTAAACATTGTGTCTGTCTCATCTCAGTTAAGTTTAGGCACATAGTGCAGCCATTTGCAGATAATAAAAGCAGAGCTTGTCATGCTGTTTTACAGATTTTTTAAAGTTTATGGAGTAATGCACATTTTTGGTATCACTCTTCAGTTACTCTTGTGGTGATGAATGTAATAGATCTGTGTTGAAAGGTCTACAGTTCCTGAGACTCCCTAATTTTGCTTTGGTTTAGGTTACTTCAGGTTAACATAGGCCATAAAAAAATTCTGTAGCACATCTACAGACCTTAAGGCAACTGGTCTCAAGAACCCTTATCTCTTCTCGTGGACTGGTGGCTGGGAGTAGTAATACTGATCAGAGAATCTGTTCAGATTATTTGACTTTTTTTGTTTTCATCTTCTCTTCTACCTTACTTTCTCCACATGTTGTAGCACCATGAGAACTGCAGTTGCAGGATAAATTAGGGCAATACATGCACTGATTTCAGGCTAGCAACATGGATAGAAAATACCTGTATGTTGCAACTGTCAGGGAAGAGGGAGTACTTGCGGATGTTTGATAACAGACTGGCTGACACCTTAGGAAAGAGATGATCTGGCCAGGTAACAATATCCTGTCCCTCTCTGTAACAGGGAACACATGGAGACAGCTCTCTACAGGGGAACATGTAAATAGCACTAAAATGCTGTGTAAGACATAATGATGTTTCTTTTATTTTGTATTGGAGTGATGATCATCCAAATTTCAACCTCCTTCAGAAGCTCTCAGTGCACAACGTTCAAGTAAAAGGAAAGATTGCTTAACTTTATTGGGGAATTTGTTACAGGCAGAGCAGGCTGTTTTGTTTAAATAAATTCTTTTGCTACTAGAATTTAGGATTCATGAGAACTTTCAGAGCAAGTAATTTTGTTGTTGTTTTTTGTTTGGTTGTTGTTCTTGGTTTTTTTTTTTTTTGTTTGTTTGTTTGTTTTGTTTTGGTTTGGTTTGTTTTTTTTTTTGTTATAACTTGCAATCTATCACCCTATCTGGAAGTGTAGTTAATGGGAAAACTGTGGTCTAATGGATTTTTTTTTTTTTAAGAAAAGTAACACAGTGTCACACCAGTGTTTACTTTGCAGATTTTTTAGATGCTGCAAACAGAGCTGGGCTCTAGCCTGTAGACTGACAGAAAACAGGAGAATGTTTTGCACAATAGTCACAATTTACAACTTAGATCTTTAGCAAGGATTCTCAAGAATCTATGTTCAGTATCATGGCGAATGTAAAGTCTCTTCCATAAAGTAAGCTGGTTTTAGGCTGAGCTTAAAAGGGGATTTTATTTGTCATCATGAGGGCAGAGCTAAAAACAGAGAAACTGCAACAAGTCATGTCTGTAGTTCAGAAAGGCTTGGTCAGTGGGCTGATGGGTACAGCTGCTCTCTCTTTGGTGAAAAAGATGGTTTATGTATTTCTCTGCCATCCCATCCATTGTTTGTGGGGATGTTTCATTGCACTAATGACTGAAATGACTGTGTGAGAGTGCCCAGCAGTATTGCCAAGCCAGCCATGAAGAGCTGTTCATAACCTGAAAATGCACCTCAGGTTCTTCTTGTTTTATTCTGAGCTAGCAGCAGTTCTAGCTCCAGATTAGTTTACTACTGTAAGGGCTTAGGTACTTTTCAGTAAGTAGCAATTTTCTGATAGTCCCAAGGTGTCATGAGCTGTTGTGCAAGTTGAACTGTGATTTGATGACTCCCTGCAAAGCCTGGAGTGTCTCCTTGGTAAAACGGATTCTCAGACTTGTTCATGTTCTACAGTGAATTCAGTCTGTCTGTCAAGTATGTGAGAAAGGGAAACTAACGCATAGTTTTAGAATGAGCAAGAGGAAGAAAAGATAACACCATTGTTATCTTTCAGGGTCATTATACCATTGCTGAATTAGGGGAAGGAGTCAGGCATGGACAGCTCTGATAAAAATGAGGAGGGGGGTTAAATTCTGCCAGGCTCCTACAGAGCATGCGCAAGGGATCAGGGTCAAAAGTTTGGCTGTGAGGAGGATGTCTTACTTCATCCTCAAGACCCCTGACAACCACCACCAAAAAATATTGCGCCTGCTCAAAGGGAGGAGATCTCATCTGCAGGTGAAGCGGGGATAGATAAAGCATATGCATAGGCGCATTGCCGAACTTATTGATTATGAAACGTTTAACTCTATAAAAGCTGCACGAGACTGCCTGAGGCACACACGCTTTATGGTGGGGCAACCTCCCGTGCATCCAGTGCTGAATAAACATGCCTACTTTACAACTGTCCTGGTTGTGGAGTCAGATTGCCTCAAGTCATACAGGAACAGCTTCATCTTCCCAAGATTCAGCAATATATAGTCAACGAATATGAAAGTTCTGGCTCTTATCAAATTCTTCTAAAGAACATATGTTAAAGCTGTCATGTAGAAGTTTCACATACCCAAGGTAGCTTTCTTCAGTGGAGATCTGACACACAGACATGGCTTCTTCCAGAAGTTAGGGGACATCAAAAAAATTCCACTTTTTCTGCACAGGAGGCTTCTTATGGAGCTTTCATCACATAACAAAGAAGAGACAAGCAGGATGTAGGTAGTTACAAGACAGAGAAGAATAGTGTTACTGCCTTTCTGTCCATAGTCAGTTAACTGACAACATGAAGAATAAGGCATATGCAGTAGATGTCAGTCAAGTAGCTTCATATTCCTGGAAAGGTCTACAATGGCACTGACAAAAACAGTACACAAACTCATGCTACAAGCAATTACTGCAGAGGACAGGAGGGACAGCTCCTAGTTTTATCCCAAATCTAGAGGAAGAATTTCTATCACAGGTGAGTGAGCTGATGCAGTTGTATTGTTGAGCTTAACAAATATTGTCCCCAGAATGCCAGCTGGTTGTGGGTGTTCTGGCTGTACTGGAATGGGCATGGCTTGGGATAAAGTTGTTACAGCAAAAAGCTGTAAGACTGTGAAAATAGATATTCCATACTGAAAGACAGTCATGTTAAGAAAATGGTAATAACAAAGAATCGATTGGAATGTCTGAATCTAGGTTCAGACAGTAGCCAGGGTTTGCTGGTTCATTCAACAATGTTTGCTGCCATCTGTGTGAGCGCCTGTACAGTATGAAACACAATAAATTTTTGTTTTTTCTCCTGCTCCATACAGGATGGAGAGATGAATTTCAACATGCACATATTGCTGGGGGAGTTTGGGAAATGTGATTTATTCTAATGTAATTCATTTTTTATATGACTGCCTGGCCTTTCTTCTTACAGATGCAACTTTACCATAGTAGCCCAATGACTAACTAGCCTGCCCTTTAATATCAGAGTCTGCACTGAAGATGGTTAGTTCTTCCTGGTTTCAACTAGGTTAAAAAACACAACAGAAAAAGAAGGTTATATAACCTAGACTTTCCAAATGTGCGGGGAAGATTGAATCCCGTGGATTGAAAAGGGATGGACAAAGATTTCTGCTTAGCACTTTGATTCCTTCAGCAGCAGGAGGAAAGACACATCTACTGATTTCCTGGTCTAGCCTCTGTGTAGACGTTAGTGCTCCATAGATTAATGCTTGCCTGACAGATTTATCCAATCTGAACATAGGATTTATTGATTTCCTAGGATGTCTCAGCCCTTATATCAAAAGTAGCCTTGAATTGTAATTTAAAAAGAAACCTGAGCATTTTTGGATTTCATGTTTAAGAATCAGAGATACTGATTTCTCTTTTCTTAAAAATGAAACAAAAAATATACAAGCGGTAACTATAATCCCAGATGAGCAAACATGTGACTTTGAGTCCTGAATCCGTGAAACTTTATGAATGTAACCAAGGCTTTTAAACTTTGACTTGCACCAGAAAACTGGAAGGAAGGAGTTTCTGCTCTTAAGAACAGTTGGGCAAATTCTGTGAAATGACAATCACATTTATTTGTATGCTTTTCCTACGGGATAAGTGGGGCCTGTGGCAGTGGAGTGGAGGCAGAAGGTAATTCATAGAGGGGCCTTACTATGTGGAGATCTCACTGAGCTGCCCTTGGGCTCCTAATACATGGAGCCTGTGCTTTTTCTCTATTCATATGATTTCTCTCTTCTCCATACCCTCCTACTGGCTTTGTCAGCTGTCTATGAAAACTTTAAGACCTTGGAGTATTTCTAAAAGGTTTTTCAATTTTTCTGTCCTCATAAGTTTGAATGCAACAGCTGCAGGACCACAGTGTTGCTGTATTTTGTCCTGCTCCAGAGCAAGTTCAGAAGGCTGTGCTGACCACAGCAAGAAGATGAAGATGAAACAAAGCCATAGGAGTGGTCGATCTCCTTTCACAGCCCCAGTGCGGGCTAGGATGTCAGTAGATCTTTTGTTCTAGATTTAGTACTGCTCTGTATATGTTGAAGTGGAAGGGTTTCTGGTTTTGCAATGTTAGCAATCCCTGCAAAAATGCTGAGAAACAAGGGACCGAGGCCATGCCTAATTGCGTGTGTCTCTTAGATCATGTCAAAGGGAGATGTAAACTAATCCTGTGTAGTCCAGGTGGGTTTCAAAGGCCCTGTAGCTCAGTCAAAGCTGGGAGGTTAATATAGAAGATATAGAATGAGAAACATTACAGCCTTTGTTACATAGGTCTATTGTATAATCACAGTAGCTTGCGAAGCTACTTCTTCCATTGGAAGCCTGGGGACAGGGTGGGTGTGTGGTCTGACTCAAGAGTGGATCACACAGTCCAGCCCAGCTGATGGGCTGTGTAATCTGACAGAGTTGCGGGTAGGAGCAGAATTACACCTTGCACTTATCAAACAGCTTCTATTCAGGAATTGTTCTTTGGAGAATGGATGCAAAACACTAGAAGAACAAGATAAAACTCCTTCTAGTGCCTCATGTTTGACAAATTAACATTAGACCTTTCAGTGGCTTTGTACAAATTACGAGAGCCTCTGCCTCCCTGTAAAGGATTTCAGGTTATTAGGAAGGAGGTGTTTTTTCTATTTCACTTTGAACTGTTACACCTTTGTGAGGTACAAAGCAGCCTTGGTGTATGTAGCAAACTAAATGCTGAAATCCTGTTGTTTTCATATTTCTATAGTGTAATGTCTGGCATTTAAGAAAAGCTTATGGATGATATGAAAAGGGTGTCTTTTAACTTCCATTACTGGACGGTAGAGACTAATTATTTTGTGTTTATTTTCAGACTGGATATTTCCACATGCCCCATGGAGACTACTTCATTGAACCCATTAAAAGGCATCCACAGAAGGAGGGAACACCCCATCCCCATATTATCTATCGGGCAAATATCCTTGAAAATGGTTTAAGGAGAAGACGGGCAATCCCAATGAAAAAAGAACAAGCATGTGGATTGAATGGTATGAATATCGCTATTTCTGCCTGGTTTATTTCTGCATCTTTTAAAGCAGTTTTTATTTTCCAGTGGTGTGTGCCTTCCTTCTGCCATTTTAAAAACTTGTGTTGAAAGAGATAATGCAAAATGAGAGCATCTCAGTAAGAACACCTCAGGAGCCATCCATCTGGGTTCCTTTCTGAAAACTTAAATCCCCATTATGACTGCTGGGATTTTTCACACTATTGATCCTTTC
>JANHFX010003922.1:0-44516 GCA_027560015.1 Chloroceryle amazona
GGCAAAAAGCTGGCATTTCAATGTAGCAAATGGGTTTGGAAGAATATATGGACATGCAGCTAACAAGAAGGGAAGGGAAGTGACTTGAGGATAAAGAGATATAATGGGTCCCAAATGTGGCAAGCACATATGCTGCCATACAGCAAATGCAAAGTGCCACGTGTATTGCAAAGTGACAAGTGTATTGCACCTAAGGAAAACAGCTGTGCCAAGTGCCCAAATCCACATTCAGCCTCTTGACCCTGTGTTTCCATGGTCTGATGTGGATTAAACTGGTCAGGTCTGAGAGCCTATCTGAGTACACGTTCCACAGAAATAATGGCTCAGTAAATATCTGAAATACCTCTTGCACTGCTACCTATTCTGCATTTGCAATCCTGCATTTGTGCAATTGTTTTATTTTATTTTATCTTATTTTATTTATTCTGCACTGCTCAGTATTGCATGAACACTTTGATTATTTGTGTAGATCATTTCATGGTTTAGTGAAGTTCTGGGTTACGAACACTCCCACATAACTGTATTATTTGTTAATAATTTTTCTGTTTTAAAGAAACACCCTTTGACACCTGAGCTGGATCTCCTGTTCTTAGGCATAAATATAATAAAGTCCCCTGTAAAGAGCATCCCTCTAACTGGTCCTATCTGCTCTGTATATATTTGAATATATAAAATATTAATAAACGATTCAAATGTTTAATCATAGCCATTTGACTCTATGAAACTCCATGTCTGTAGGCTTTCTGTGTTAACTGCCTCTGTGATATCTACATACTGCTGATTTGTTGTTGATCTTGAGTTTTAAAGCAAATGAAAACTGAGGTTTGCAGTTTGATTTGAATTAATCAGGTCTGATTAGACAGGAACAGATCAGTCTGTTCTGTAAATACTAACATCTCTCTAATACAATTTCATGTGCTATTCAAAAAGTAATAGTTTATATCCTAAGTAAGACTGCTATTTATTGAACACTATTTTTTTCAGAGTGCTAAATCTTATGGAGGGGGGGCATTATGATGATGCTCAAGGTGTAGGAAAGGAAGATTTTTGTTTTATGAAAATACAGATATTTTAGAATGGAGTCACCTGGTGGTAGATCTCATAAATGTACGTAAAGAGATGCTTCCTAATATTATTAGTTTGTTTTTTACCTTCACATCACACTGACTGTCCATCTAGAAGCTTTGATAGATGGAATCACAAAAACAAAAGACCATATTTAGTTTAATAAGCCAATTTAAAGAGAAAGGTTGGAATTATGTATGGCAGAGGACAATTATGCAAACTAAATGATTCTTCAATTAATAATAAGATCCATGAAAGACAGAGGAGAAAAGATCCTCCTCTCAGAAGGAGAAAGCTTGTGGTTCCTGGTGTACCCTCCTGTGTGTACCAGGGTGTGTGAGGGATGCAATGCTGGAGGACAGTACAGGGACAGCTCTGGTGGCAGTTTTCAAGCAAACACTTTCAGGGTCTCTGCTGAGAGCATCTTTTTAGTGGAAAGGCCCCAAATGAAATTTTTTATTCTTAAACAGATTCATCTCAGATGGTCTCCATCCTGAGGGCTCTGTTAGAAAGTGGCAAGTGGACCTGGGCTGCCTCAGCACCTGCTGGGCCCTAAACTGTATGGTGCTGGAGGGATTTAAACCACAATCCATTCTTTCTTCCTTGCTCTTCCTTTCCTCACTCTCCCGTTTGCAGCCTGGAAAACAGGCCATGACAAGACAGAATCCTACCTGTAGAGCCATCAGTTTAGCCTTTTTCACACAGTTTTTATCCTTCTTTTAAATCCCTGACTGTTGTGTGCCAGAGCAACAAGCCATATGTTAAAGATGTTAAAAAGCAAATACTTTGCAGACTGTACCAGCATGCAGAGTCAGAGGGGAAGCGAGCAATAATGTTGGGAGAAGGGGGAAGAAGTGATTATCTGCTAGTGATTATTTGGGAGGGCAGTAGTGGGAGGTGCTGTAAGTGACAGGGATTCACTATGGGATGCAAATCACTTAAGGCAAAGCCATTAGGATCAATTTAAAACACCAAAGATAGAGGCTAAAGTGACAATAGCATGTTCTAATTGAAATCACAAATATCATCCTGCAAGATATGGTTTAAAAGACATGGCACAGGTACTTTATCCAAACAGAGGAAAGTTTTCCTTTTTTATTAAAAAAGAAGAAAGCTTTTCTGCAAAAATCAAAATGGAGCAAAATGGTTTTCTTTGGTTGGTTGTTTAGTTTTTTTGGTTGGTTGGTTTTGCCTGTGTGGTTTGTTTTTCTTTCTTCTCTTTTCTTTTCTTTTCTTTTCTTTTCTTTTCTTTTCTTTTCTTTTCTTTTCTTTTCTTTTCTTTTCTTTTTCTTTTTCTTTTTCTTCTATTTATTTTTTTTCTTTTCCTTTCTTAATTTAAATGCCATTTATATATTTTTCTATGTTAATGTTCTCATTTCTCTTGATGGGCATATTATAAATGGAATTAACTACATTACTAATGCTTTTAATCTGATTTTAATAGAGCCTAGGGCTGAAGCATGGAATCAGCATGCGTCCCATTAAAAGAAAAACACAGTTATAGAGACAATAAATAGCATGTCCAGGTAAACACATTCACATATGCATTAGTTTTATTTATTGAGCTAAGCAGACTATGTACAGACACTTTTTTTTTTAACGCACTTTTCCAAAGCCAAAGTCCATATGAAGGGATTGTTACTGGTTTTGGCAGCAGAAATGTGAACTTGGTAAAAGAGCCTGGTATAGAAAAACCACTGAGTTCTGAGATATTCCATTTGTTCCTAACTCTTTGATTTCTGCTCACAGAATCTGACATATGTTGGGCATTGACCTTGCTCTTTTAAATAAGCTTATTTTAGAAGACCTTTGCAGAATGCTGTCTGTTTGGCCTCGATGTAAGCTGTTAGGGAAATGTAGTACAAACACAGAAGTTGTATGTTTTGAATGCCAGAGATGTTAAGCTAAAGAGCAGTTGGTAAGATCTATACTTCTGACTGCTTTCTGTGCTCTTAACAAGGAACTGCCCTTAAATAAAACTCTTTATCCTGCATTTGTATGAAGGTTTATATTTATTTTTAGCAGGAAGTTCAGACTTCTTTTTCAGTCTGAAATATTCTGATTGGCCTCTCAGACACTCAGTGGAGTGAAAGAAAACATTTTGGAAAATAAACAACGGTTTGGATGTCCCAGGTCAGAAATCTCAGAGTCAGTGTCATGTTATATTGTAGAATCACCCCCCATAAACATCTCTGAATACAGATACTTAAATATGGGAGTAACTTCTTCAAAGCTTCACCTTTTCCTTATGAAACAACACACTTCACTCAGTGCATTTCAAGAAGAGCCATAACCTTCAGGGTGGAGATTTGCTTTCCATTTGTCATAGGGGAGCAGCTTGTATGAAAGTTCAGAGGGAAAGGGCTGCAGTCTTGCAAATGCCTGCACATATAACTATGCAATAAAACAAATCACTGGGTCTCAACATGGCAAATTAGGGTAAGGGAATGAAGGTGTCTTTATGAGATGGGTAGAAAAAAATGTTATTCATTAAGCCTGTTTCTGCTGAAGTCAATAGAAAGCTTTTGCATCCTTCACTTGGGCTTTGAGGTTTGGAGCCTGGAAATTCAATCAGCTGGAGAACTTGTCTCTGGAAAGGGTTGCTGAGTTTAGCCATATCTGAGTAAGTGGCAATAAAATTCTACACATAGGAAAACAGGTATCAAATTGCCAAAATAAATGTGAATTTTAATTCATGGTCATTTGTAGCTGTTCAGGACAAAACTTGGCTCCATATGCAGCAAGGAGAGGCATCTGAGCCTTGCCAGAACATTAATAATCATCTTCTATGGCCTGTGGATGGCTCTGCACACTGGCTTCCTCTCAAAGAGTTTGACTCAGTTGGCTTCACAAACACACAGGAAGGGCATGAAGACCTGTCTTTGTTGACACTGGGTTAAGAGGCTGAGAACATTTGATGTGGAACATTTCCTTGGCTAAAGGAGTTAGGAGTAGATTTTTTTACCTCTCTCTGCAAACTTGTCTCCCTGTTCACTGCCGGCCCTCCTGTTGCTATGAATAACTCATCTCCAGCATGTCTACAGGGTTCGTAGTCTGACCCATGAAGTTTTTTGGTGCAATATGTAAGCATCATGCCACCATTGCCAGTGCTGGTGGCTGCTCTATGTAGGCTCAGTTGGACCTGTGCCATCAGTCAGCAGCAGGATGGCAGAGCTGCTATCTCCTGTAAAGGGGGCCTGCCTGAAATTGCCTTAACTGTCACTCACAAGCTCATTTTTTTCAGGGAAATGGATTTTATTTGTTGTGAATTCTTCATACAGAAAAGCTTCTTACAAAAACTAAATAATGTAACATATTTCCGGTTCTGGGCAGATAAAAATTGAAAGGACTGTGGTGTTTGTGCAAGTGGAATGATACTGACAAGCACCACATGAAGTCCCCAAAGATGGTGTCAGGGGACTCAATCCCCCATAAAATGATGAAAGATTCTGATGTAATGGTGTTTTGTGAAACAATTTGAGCATAAATGCCACATTCTTTCCCATTAACTGGCTTCCATTGTACTAGGATTTTTTTTTTTTAATATGTATTTTGAGCACACTGAGAACAAAAATTTCCATTGTGATGGTGCTGCAGGAAGATTTAAAGGTTGTGATGGACTAAGAATTGAGATGCAAACCACACTTAGACACAACCTCCTGCTGAGGCCCAGATTTTTATAGATCAGGTTCTGCAGCCCTGATGAAGAATCAGTGATCTGCCTTTCCCCGGATTCACAAATTTCTTGTGGTCTAAGGTATCATTTCCTACGATATAATTGTAACTTACTAGATGAAAGTTTGTCAGTGAAGACAATCCCCCCATCTTCCATTATTTTTCCAGCTGCAGTGCCACTAAGGATGCTTTCATAGACAGTGCAAACACACATCACAGCTCCCCACTCTGCAACATGCTCTTGCCGAATATAAGCATACTGTACATATTGATCCTCTCCCCCTTGCTTTTTTCTCTCCCCCAGTGTGCAGGTGGTAAAACACTGGCTGCCATGAGCTTCATGTTAAAAAACAAACCAAAACAAAACAAATTAACAAAGAAAGAAGAAAAAGCTGTGCTTTGGAGACTGCTAGAGCTGTTCCTACAAGCTGGTAACGTGGCTGCTGAAATCACTACAAGGATAATAGGGCATACATGCATTTGTGGATAATTCTGTTTGCTAATTGCTCATGAAATTTCAGGTAAGGAACATCCAATTCAATTTGTTATAATAGGTAATGGCCTGGGTTTTGCTTTCCAGGGTGTTTTTTTTATTATTATTATTTTTATTGCTGTCATTACAAATACATGGCTCTCTGCAATTGGAAGAATACTTCACAACAAGGTTGGAGTCAGCACAGGAAGTTTTTAACCATGTACATGGCAGTACATATCTCCCTGCCATGCTGTACCCCAGGGCAGGGTGTGGTCCTGACTGTAAGAGCAAGGCCATCTGAATCACACTGTGCCAGCAGGAAGGGCTGTGCTGAGGCAGACATTTTGGGGTACCAAGTCCTGTTTCTTGGGGCTGGTCTTTCTCTGTGCTGGTGGAGGCACTTCTAAGTTTAGGTTCATCATCCCAAACAGCTGCTGGCCCAAGCAGGGGGGAGAGGCCACAGCTGGGATAAACAACTGAGCCAGCCAATGGGATGGCTGATACCCTCTGAGTCATGCACTTATATAAGGGGAGGCCTGAGCCAGAGGGGGGTTGCCTGTTTTCATTGTGCTTCAGCATGTAGCTTCAATGTGGCTGGAGCTGAGAAAGTTGTCATCTCAGGCACAGGTAGAGCCTTTCCAGGCGCTGTTACTTGCTTTGTCAATCATTTCGTTAGTACCGCTGTTTTCTTCTCTCTTTGTGTTGTTTTATTATCTGTTCTCATTTCAGCCTTGGGTCTCACTTTTTTTTTTTTTTTTTCTTTCTCCTGATTCTCCTGTCAATTCCACAGGAGAAGCTGTGGAGGGAGTGTGGGAGAAAGTAGTGGGTGCATGTGAGGGGGAACATTGCAACTGAGGATGAGGAAAAGGTTGAGTTACTTAATGTTGTCTTTGTCTCTGTCTTTAATGCACAGATCAATTGCTGCCAGGGTGTTCAGCCTCCTGGGCTTGAAGATAAGGATGGAGAACAGTACAACCCCCCCCAAATAATTCAGGAAGAAGAAGTTAATGATCTGCTTCTGCACCTAGACACTCCTAAGTCTATGGGCCTGAATGACGTTCACCCAAGAGTACTCGGGGAACTGGCAGAAGAGCTCACCAAGCCTCTCTCCATCATTTTTCAACAATCCTGGTCAACAGGGGAGGTACCGGATGACTGGAGGGTGGCTGATGTGACACCTATCTACAAGAAAATCCAGAAGGAGGATCCAGGGAACTACAGGCCTGTCAGCCTGACTTCATTACCAGGAGTACCACAAAGAGGATCATCTTGAGTGAGTTCTCACGGCAATTGCAGGGCAGCCTAGGGATCAGGGCCAGACAGCAGGGGTTTATGAAAGGGAGGTCTTGCTTGACCAACCTAATCTCTTTCTATGACCATGTGACTCAACTTTTGGATGGGGGGAAGTCTGTGGATGTTGTCTACTTGGACTTTAGGAAGGCCTTTGACATAGTCTCCCACAGCATTCTCCTGGAGAAACTGGCAAAACATGGTATAGACAAATGGACTCTTTGCTGGGTTAAAAACTGTCTGGATGGCTGTTCCCAGAGAGTTGTGATTAATGGGGTGAAATCGAGCTGGCTGCCAGTTAACAGTGGTGTCCCTCAGAGCTCAGTTTTGCAGACAGTCTTGTTTGGAATTTTTATTGATGACCTGGATGTGGGGATTGAGAGCATCCTCAGTAAGTTTGTAGATGACACCAAATTGTGTGGGAGAATTGATCTGCTCAAGGCCAGGAAGTCTCTACAGGAGGACCTGGACAGGTTGGATCGATGGGCCAAGGCCAATTGTGTGAGGTACAAGGCCCGGGGCCGGGCCCTGCATTTTGGTCACAACAACTCCGGGCAATGCTACAAGTTTGGGGATGAGGGGCTAGAAACCTGTCTGGCAGAAAAGGACCTGGGGGTGCTGGTGGACAGCTGGCTTAATGTGAGTCAGCAGTGTGCCCAGGTGGCCAAGAAGGCCAACGCCATGCTGGCTTGTATCAGGAATAGCATGGTCAGCAGGAGAAGGGAAGTTATCGTGCCCTTGTACTCGTCACTCGTGAGGCCTCATCTCAAACACTGTGTTCAGTTCTGGACCCCTTGTTATAGGAAAGACATTGAGATGCTGGAACGTGTCCAGAGGAGAGCTACCAAGCTCGTGAGGAGTTTAGAGAACAAGTTGTATGAGGAGAGGCTGAGGGAGCTGGGTATGTTTAGTTTGGAGGAGGCTGAGGGGGGACCTCATTGCCCTCTACAGCTACCTGAAAGGAGGTCGTAGAGAGGTGGGTGTTGGCCTCTTCTCCTTAGTAACTACTGACAGAACCAGAGGAGATGGTCTGAAGTTGCGTCAGGAGAGGCTTAGATTGGATATTAGGAAGAAATTCTTTACAGAAAGAGTGGTGAGGCACTGGAGCAGCCTGCCCAGGGAGGTGGTTGAGTCACCATCCCTGGAGGTATTTAAGAAACAGGTGGACCTGGTGCTTCAGGACATGCTCTAGCGGCAGGCATGTAGGGGTTCTTTTGTGGTTTTGAAGTTGTGTTTGATCAGGGTATTTAGGTGTTTTTTTGTTTTGGGTATGGTTGTACTCGGTGATCTAGGAGGTCCTTTCCAACCATGAATATTTTGTGATTATGTGAGTGTGGTGTTTAGCTGCCTGAAGAGACTAAACCATGACCCCAGCCCATGGCAGGTAAATGGCTGCTGGACATAGAAAAGTTAGAGGAGATGGATCCTGCCCTCTTCTTCTAGAAATGGGATGCAAACTCATTTTTTATAGATTATTGAACCTGTCTGAATGATAGCAACTGTCAGTTTTTAACAGTTTTGAGCTAGTAGTATCTAAAACCTAGACACAGATTTGCTTCTCAAAGCCTGGAACCACTGATGCCTCCCACAAAACCATTTTGGTAAGCCCTTTCTCTTTCAGCTTTTTACAGGTTTTTGACTATGCAAAAATATGCTGAAAATTATCACCAACAGTGAATATAAACTCAGAGCTCAGCCTGTAAATCTGCTTGCTATCCTGCAACTTTAACTAGTTCTACTACCTGTTACTAATTAGCTACCGACTAATATTAATAGCTAACGCAGTTGCAGCATTTGAGAGTTCCATGAGTGTGACCGAGACTGAGCGTTGAGAGCCACAGTGGGAGCTGCCTGCCTGTAGCATTGCAGGAGTCCCCATTGTTGTCACGTCTGATTGCCTCCTTTTGTAATTATAATTGACACTGAGCAAGTTTTTCATAGCTCTCACTTGGCTGTGCAGAGTCAAAAGACATACTGAGCTCTGTCTGTGGTGAAGAGAGATGAGGACAATAATATATTTATCAATAACAGTTCCTCCTTCTCTCCACTGCCTTCACATGGGAGTCACACAATGCGAAGGGATGGAGTTGGGGGCACTGCTGCCACACGGGAAGGTGGCTGCAGAGTGTTGCTAGGATGGTGGCTGAAGGCTGCCTTGCTCAGGACAGACTCTTGATTCACCATCCCAGCAGAGCCTTGGCCAGTCTTTTCAAAACATCCCATTTCTGTTCTTTATTGTCCTGCATGAAATGCTTTTACTACTTTTTTTAGTATGTGGAGAACAATTTAGTCATTTTAACTTAAAGTCAATTGCCTTCTTCGTTTGGGAATATGAAGGTAGTTAAAATGCTACAGAAATTCCATACACCAGCAGTAAATAACTCTAGTGGGCCTTTCAGTGCCTATTTAAAATAGAGTGCATAATCAGAATTAAAGCTGTGGGTTTAAAAAGCAGAGAGAAATATAGGCCCCTGGTAACTGTTGAACAGAATCTGAGTACACGGCTGGTGCTTCTTTAGGAATACCAATTGCCTCGTTGGAAAAAGATGTACTGGGGAGTGCCCTGGCCTCCCTGGTCAGCTTCCTTATCCTCTCTGCAGAGACAGGAACGTGTTACACACTCAGCCTGTGGGGTCTGGCTGAGCTTTGTGCTGAAAAGTGAGCTTTTTTCCATTTACTACTGCAGAAAGGAAGCTGCTTTCACCCTTACCCAGAAGAAGATGAGCTGTAGGAATATATGAAGGACTTTTTTATATAGTTAGGGGGCCAGAAGGGGAAGCAGTGGTCATAAGCAGAGGTTGGAAGCTGGCTTGTGAAGTAAATCTCAGCCTGTTGCTGGTTTTAATTTATTTTTCGTTTTATGTGAAAGAGAAGAGGCCTTGCAGGCCTGGCTAATATCAAAGCCCGCGCTTTTGCAGATTTTTAATCAATGTCCACTTTGGGGGGTTCTGGTTTTGGTGTTTGTGGATGTGTAGGGTCTTTCTGGTATGGTTTTGTTTTGTTGGTTGGTTTTGTGGGTTTTTTTGTGTTTTGTTTGTTTTGATTTTTGTTGCGCGTTTGTTGTTTGTTTGTTGTTGTTGTGGTTTGGTTGTTTGTTTTTTTTTTTTGTTTGGTGGTTTGTTTTGTTTTTTTTTCCTTGCTGCAGTGTCTGGATTTCTTTAGTTAATATTTTCCATTAAGACTTGAGCCAAGTGAGTGATTTCAAATTACACAGCACTTTCCAAGAGAAGTCTTCTTGTTGTTGTTATTTTGTGGTTTTTTTTGGTTTGGGGTTTGTTTTATTTTTTTCTGAAGGGAACTTGCAGTCCAATTTCTTTGAAAATCACAGATGGCATCTGCAATCCTACCCCACTGCTGCTTGCTAATTTGGCATTTTTAGCACTGTCTAAATAGTTTATTGTTCATCAAATCTCTATGAAAGGAATTTTATATAAATTTTTTGTTTGTTTTGTCCCTCTGCTGGCAGGAAAAGTAAATCCTGAAGTATTTCAGCAGGTGCTATTAATATGCAAATAATGGAGAGTACACTAGGTCTAATAGACCTCCCAACTACATGGGAGGTGTCGCTGTTGGAGCAAATTAGCTTTCTGTAATTTGCATGCTTTTTACAGCCTCCTGGGATTATATTTTAGATCAGAGACAATAAAAGCATATGCTGTTAGTTTAAAATGTAACTAATTTTAGACTTTGAAACCATTTAACCTAACTTCTTGGTGTTAAAGTGTTATTTGCAAAGAAACTTTTCACAGAGCTTGTAATTTTCATGGCCTTTCTCTTTCCCCATTAACTGCTCCATGTTTCTTTTCAGGTTGCAAGTGAAGAATAAATTCTTCCAGGTGGCTGCATCTTCAGAAATAGGTATTTCTCAGAAAACTAAGTCCAGATTGTCCTAGATTGGTTCTGAGTCTGCATCCAGGTCCTGATGGGACATAGACTGAGTTTTTTATGTCAAACTTCTTCCCTCTCTTTTGGCATCTCCCTAAGATGTAAATCCATCTCAAAAGAATGCTATGGCCCCTGCTGACCACTCACACAGGGAGGAGGCTGCTCAGAGCATCAAAAAAATCTTCCTTACTAACCCACCGAAGCAAAGAGACACTGAACTGATGTGGCACAGATGCCCAGTGTGCTTGCCTAGCCCACACCTAGAGACAGAGTTTATTGGAAAGGTCTGTTTAAAACAAATGGGATAAAAAAACAAGGATTTCAGTGCAGGTTCAGTCTGTGGAGTCAAACATTATTGAACTGTACTGGCACATTATCAATGGTGCTTTGCAAATTGATATTGACAGAGAAAATCATACTGTTGACATCTGTGGTTTGTGACAAATTGAATGATGGGGCATCAGCTGTTGTGCCTGAAAATGTGTGTCTTTATTTCAGGTTCTGCTGTGGCTGTTACTCCTCTGAACGTTCTACACTATTTAAAGGATCTGCCCAGGTAGGTGCATATAGGGCAGATGCTTGAAATCTGTCCTGTATCCCCCATGCCTGCTTCTGCTCCTCTGCCTTTGGGTATTTGTTAAGCTGGTAGGAAATGGTTCTCCTGGCTCACAGCACCATCCCAACCTTGTCTGCCCCAGTTCTTCCTCCTTCAGCTTTGAAGGATTGCAGCAAGAAGTTTGTCAGAAACAGAAGGTTTAGCTGACACAAATGTGCTTCAGCAGCAGACTGTAGTGGTGCTGGCTGAGGGAGGCTGTGAAAGGTAGAGAGACAGCCATTTTATTTTGTCTTTCTGCCAGTTGTCCCATTGCCCAGAGTATGTGATTTGTGAGTTTCCTTTGGCTCTGTTGCTCATATATATCTGTGCAGTTTTTCCAGGTCACTTTGTCCACAGGGTAGTAGCTGCCTTTTATTTCAAAAGGGGTAGAGTTCAGGGGTAGGATCAAATGTGTGGAGGAGATGGCAAATTCACTTCTAGCTTGGGAAAGGTGTATCTTAGCAAGAGAGAGTAAGTCTGAAACATGTCCTTTGAGGCAAGACTAGGAAAAAGTCTTGGGATGCAACTTTGGCCATACAGCAATGTGTGGCAAGACTCTTCTGAATTTTTTGGGCCACAACTTTGCCACTGACGTATTTCATACACACAATATGTAGAGATACTTCATATCCCAATAAAAAAAAGAGCAAGGCTTGATTGATGCTTGACTTCAAAGCATTGTGAGCTGTGAACGGGAAACCCCTTCCCAGCACAAACCCATTGGAAGTAGTGAAATTGCAGCCAATTGTCAAATAGACAGAGAATTAAACTGTTGAGTTCATCCCTGCTCCCAGAGGTGGCTGCACCAATAAGCTGTCCATGACACAAATTATTTTCATTTTTCAACATGATCCAGAGATGAAATGAGCTGCTCTTAAATGTTACTTCTGCCACTCCAGCCTGGATTTGCACTGGTATGTGATGGTGCTGTGACTCACATGTTCTCCCTGGTGCCCCACAGGTCTTCCCAACAGGGTGGTTGTGCAGAGCAAACCCGAGGAAGGGTAATTTTTAAAAAAAACTATTCCTGAAGCTGTAAACCAATGGGAAGGGGGAAAAAGTGCTTGTGTTATCTCATTGAAAATGCTGAATGCTTCTTTCCCCTCTCATCTCACCCTAAATGTTTGCCAGCATTAATACCAGTGGCCTTTCACTTCTGCTGCTTTTCATTAATGGAATGTGGCTTGCCTGTTCTAAGTCTATGCATTGGAGCTGGAAACACTTGATTTAAAAAAAAAAAAAAAAGAAAAAAGGGCTATGATTACTCAGGTGTTGATACAAAAAAATGCGATGTTGTGCCAGATGGCTGCATTTGTGAAGCAGAGTGTAGTCAGAAGGGAAGTTGAAGGAGACGAGGCAACTGTACATCAGAAGTGTGAAAACATGATCAAAATACCTTCATCCTTGTTTCACCAACACTGGATTAGGAGGCAACTGTGGTGAGATGCAAGCAAAGAAAAGCATGAGGGGATACTGTTTAGAAAACAAAAAAGTCTTTCAGTAGTGAACTGCTTGACTTCCTCCAGAAAAAGCTTGGAAGTTTACAACAAATCAAGAGACTTCCTTATGAAATGGAAGGACTGTAAACCAGTAAGCCTCAGAGCACTGTATCTAGTGTCACTGCAAAATGCCACATGCAATAGAGTAAAATATTGATAGCAGACTGTGTCACGGGCTTAGCATTATAGCAGGATATGCTGCTGCCAATCATCTGTAAGTAACTGCTCTCCCCCGTGACACAGACAGTCAACAGCTCTGTGCCATGGCTGCAGATATCCAGGAGGAGTTTTCTAGTAACACGTGGGAGATGTGTTCTATCTTACAACAAGAGTGTTCATGTGGTTTGCTCATTGCTTTGCCCACACCCACACAGCTGATAGCCAGGAGCCCACATACTGGTGGTCTGGATTAGTGTCTTCTCTGAGTGAAAACTGGTGGACTTGTAATAACAACACTGGATATTTTGTACCTCAAATTGTTGCTTACCTTGTTGAGTAGCTTTAGTCAACTTTCGGTGCCAGGACGAGGTACTTGCTGAGCCTGTAAAAGCTGAGAGCTTGGCAGGCCTGCGGGCAGGTGCTTTTTACCCTTTTACATCCTGAAACAGATCCTGGGTACTGTCAGCTTTGCTTCCATGCTGCAGCTTTTGGCTGTCACATGGGGAAAAGTTCTGAATCATTTGTTTGATCTGAGATCAGAAATCAAATTATTTTTTTTTCTGTGCTTAAGCTGGCTTTGCTCACTGTGTTGTAGCTCCACACCCTCTCCTCCTTTGCAGTCTCAAGGGAAAAGGACAGAGCACTGACACAGACCCAGAGGAGGTCAGTCTGAAATCTTGGCCTCCGGTCCCCACCATTGCATCTATCTTTGCAAACTTGTGGTGCTGGGTGTCATCGTGGGAGTCTGAACTCTTAGATTGCAGTTTGATTAGAACATCACATGGAAAACTGGTGTTGATTTTCACCCAAACCATTTCCAGACACACAGCTTTCTCACCTCCAACCCCCAAAATGACTTCAGCTTTTTGCAGGTGCTTTCTAGCAATGAATGTCATCCAAATATATTGAAGGTAGGTTATGTTGATAACAATAGGTGGCAGGAACATGTATCTTCCTCTGATACCACTAAAGCTTGAATATGAAAGTTTCATTCTTTTATTTTTATAAAATCTGAATTTCTTTAATAACTTTGGATCAAAAGTTTATTCTCCATACCAGGAAAATGCTGGGGTTTTTGTTACAAACCACATTGTCTTATTTGGGAAATATGTTCACAATCGAGAAAGAATTGCCTTTATTAACAAATCAAAAGCTTATGCTGTCAAAACTGAAATTGTTCTACCTTTTTATGTGCAAATTAAAGCTTCTGTCAAGTCTTCAGCCATGGTGCATTTAATTTGTGGAAATATAAAAATATCTGGCTTAATATTAAAATATTCTACATGAGGAAGGAAATATTTTAAGTGATGCATTGCATTCAAGTTTCTCAAAAAATCAGATTTTAAAGAAATAAAGTGGTGTTTTAACAGAATTTATTTCCCTCTACTTTCACCAAAGTTCAGTGCAGTTATTAAAAGTGTGTTTAAGCTATACAGGTGTTTGAATATCTTGTTGGGTCATGGCCTTTGGAAGTGAACAAATCCAACGTAAGTGTGTCCAGGACATGGGAGCTGCATCCCCTATATTTCTCCTTGTGAGTCACAAGACTACTTTTTTTAATTAATGGCAAAGGTCCTGAGAAACTTTTGAGTCTAGATTCAGTGAAGTTCAAGTAAAATGTAAAAAGTGACTAATGATTTAATGGTGATAACTTGTGTTTTGCATGGTCTTTGTAGAGAGGATAAAATTCTGATTATCTAAAGTTGAGTATCAGTTCTATGTTTAGGCTTCCAAAATAAAGAGCTGCCTGGTAACCCAGCAGTGCTCAGAAGCTCAGTTTCTGGAGAGTTTTGGTACCTTGGTTTGGTAGAGTCCTGCAGCACGTGCTTTACTTAAAGCACATGAATGAGGCCAATGATGAGCCCTCACATTTTGAACTGGGTGTTTTGTTAGATGCTTAAATATACAGGATTCCTATTTTAAACAAGCAAACCTAGAATGTATTTGTCAGGAACATGGCCCTGAGCCTGGCTATCTCTAGGGTGTGCAGTCAAGCCGTGAGGCTGATGTTCGTGACGAGCATTAGTACAGCAAGTTAATATGTACCAAAAATGAACTCCATTTAGCAGAGAGCACATTGGGTTTGATCTTCAGACAGTCCATGCTCACCCTAAGTTCATGTCTGCCAGTTTCTTTCCCCCTTTTAATGGGGATAACAGGTGGTGCTTGTTGGCCTGTCCTTCCTCGGAGAACAAGGAGAACCCTGGTCTCTGACCACAGCATTGCAAAGCACCTGCAGAGCCTCCCTGTTCAGTGTGGTCAGTATCTTTAGCTGCATTTTAGATTACTTGTTTTTTGGTTTGTTGTTTTTTTGGTTTTGTTTGTTTTTCTTGCATTCCTGAAGACTAGTTTGTTTAAATCCCAGCTCTCCTTTTGTAATCGGGGAGCTTTTACTGTGGTGCTTTGGGAGGAGGGGTCCTGTCAAGGCAGGCTGTGTTTGCCCATCATTTTTTCCCAATCGGATATTCTAATATATAATCCTGTCTTTGGGGAGGTTTTAATGGGGCAGAGTCCATTTTACCTCATTATTTCCAAGGCCTGAACCAGGGATGTTTGTCTGGCTGTAATAAGTGGCTGTATCTTGAGGAGCAGACTCATTCCCTGAAGTGGCCTGTTCTTGGTGCTCAGGGCAGTCCATGCAGTTATCCTCCCAAAAAGGCTGCCTGAGCTCTGCATTAGAATGCGCCTGTTGAAGCTGGGCTGTGCCCATGAAATCGCAGCACCCACTGGTGTTGCATCTTCAGCCACCTGGCCAGCTCCGCCATAGCAACGCTCAAGTGGAGGAATCCTTCTAGCTGTACTGGTGCTGTCCTGACCACCCACTGATCCTGTGCAGAGGGTACAAAAAATACTGTATGAATTTTGTCACAAGTTCCTATTGTCTGCGGGGATCCAGAGCGCCTCCTACTCTGTGTTTATGCCAGTGTTGGTAAAAATGTGTAATTCCAGCATCCTGGGTCTTAAATGATTTTGTTCTTATGAGCCATCTCTGTAAAGGGAGTTTCTACCAGCTGAATATGGAAATGTATCAAGTTTGAAGGTGTTTGTTACTGGTATTAGGCCATTAACCATAATTAATGGCAAGACAGCTACTGCATCTGGGGGTTGTCCCAGGTTTTGTCCACATTCTCTTTCATTCCAGCATGAATTGTATGATCTTCATATTCTGCCTCTCATCATTAGAAACCAACAAAGTGGTTCAAGGTTAGGATCTCTTATTTCAGGCCATAAACATAGGATCCAGCCACCCCATAAAGTACATTCCTCCACCTTACTGCTTTCTGTGAGTTCTCAAGTATACAGCAGCAATAGGGACTGGTCCCCCCAGCCAGCCAAAGTCCCACCTGTCAAAGCTGTTCAGCACAATGCAGATGCCTTAAGGGCTGAAGCCTCACCCAAAGGGGTGCATTGTGCTTCTGTGCTGCAGTCCTAGCTTCCCTGGTTTCTGCCAGGAGTCTGGAAGATGGTGCAGACTGTGCTGTCCCCATGACCTGTTTCTGTGCAAGGCTTCAGAGAAAAAGGTTTCCAGACTCCAGGGTTATCTGCCAGAGGGACTGGGGGAGGCAAAGGCACAGAGGTTACTGCACTCCTAAGCCTGACACCTCCCTGCTGACTTTTCCCCGTCAGGAGTACTGCAGCCTTGTGCACTTGATACCTTAATTGGCCTGTGTGCAAGCTGGACACCCCTCTCTTTATTATTGTTATTATTATGCAATCAGACACTACTTACAAAATGTGATGGGGATGCACTATTTATACAGAAACTATGTACACTGAAACCCATTTTCTCCATGGCAATTGCAGATAATGTGGTAAGCTCTGCTTTGATTCATTAGTGTAGCAAAAGAGATATTCAGAACTATTTGGTATAATTCACAGCACTTCAGAATGCATATATTTTCATAGTACTCTAAATCTACTGCTTGTGCTAGTAACTCAAGCAGGTGGTGACTGGTTTGCCATAGCACTGTCATCCTAGAATTGTGATGGGGCCAGTTTTTCATTGTAACTGGCCAGGCTGGAAGCATGTTTAGCACAGTATTTGTAGTGAGCGACCACTGGGCGATGATGTGGCTGTTTGTAGAACTGCTTCTGAGGGCACCAAGGATTGCCAATGCCTCTGGACCCTAGCCTTACAGCAGACTCTGACTCCACAGATGCCTGAATTGAAAGATGGGGGGAACCCATCTTTCTTCTCTGGCCCCAGGCTGACCACATGCTTCTGCAATGAGAAAAAAAGCCTGTAATTTTGTTGCTTGGGTTGAAAAGAGAATCACTCTGTTAATTTTAATTGTTCATTTTATTTAGGAGCAGTTTATTATTTTTTAATATTTCTTTCTACAAAATTTTGTGCCACCTCTACTTTTTTTTTTTCCTCCTTCAGCAAAGTGAGTAAACTCTGAGGATTAACAATGACTCACCAGTATCTCCCCTCCCCTTTCGCATTCATTGCTTTGCTGCCTTATCGGGCCCATCCTTCTGGCCACACTGACCTGGGCATGACTTCATCTAATACAGTGCTGGATGAGCCCCCAGAGACTTGCCACTTACCTTCGCATGAACAGCCAGCACGATCCTGTAATGTCTCTGAGTTTAAACACTGCTCTTAGGATACAGGCTCAAAAATTCTTTTGAGCCATCGGTAACCTTTGGCCCCAGGAAATACATATAATTTCAAAGTGTGGAGCTTTTGGGTTTTTTTTCAAATGAAACCAGGCTGCAGTTCTGGTGGCTATTTAAAAATTTTTTACCCAATGATGGTGTGCATATAGATTTCACCACCCTCACCGCAAAGCTTCTCTGAGGCACCTTGGGAGATAGGATTTGAAAATACCACTATTTAAGTGATTAAAGTGATTAAACTCAGCCTTAGACAGTTGAGACCATTAGGTGGGGGGGGTTTGAAACTTATTTTTGTGTGTCACTCCCCACCTCAAGCTCTGAGCACGTCTCGCCTCTCTCTGACTTTACTGGGCACTGTAGTGCCACACCTCTGGAAATCAGAAGCATAATTTAAAGGTCTAACTGGAGCTGCTTGGTGACCACAGTTTTTTTTTCAATATCACAGATTAAAGTGTTCATATTGTTATCTGAAAATCTTTATTTAGTGTTGCTGAGTTTCTTTGGCCTGTACCTGGCAAAGGGAGAGGTGATCAGACAGACTTCCCTCAGTTTTCAGCTGCTTCTGCCTCTAAGGTGGAGGTTACACGTGTAACAGATTCACCCAATTCAATTACTACTAATCAGTTAAGTATTCTTAAAATAATATATGCTGAAAATTTTCAGGGTAGTTATCAGAAGGAATCATTTAACAATGAGGAGCTGCTTTCATTGCTGAGATTCCTCTCTGTATGTATTTGCTTTCCTGTCTAAACATCTGAAATGTTTAGGAAAAAAACATAAACACGGCCAAGGAGTAGATGTAATGCACAAGATTTCACACCCTGGGGGCTCTGTATTTATAACTCTGTCATGTTCCTTGCTTGTACTGACCTGCAGAAGAGGATATTTTCCTTATCTGATTAAAAGTTGTGTGTCATGATGTGGTTATTGCAGCACAAAATACTGGTTAAAGCTTGACCCTGAACAAATTTTGTACAAGGACAGTTTACACCAGAATTGCAAAGGAGATGAAACCCTCCTCAGTCCAGCCAAAGGAGTCCAGTTGGTGGGTACATAAAATGGTGTGGGGGGGGGGGGTTTCAAAAAAATCCTTCATGGAGCCTCAATTTTAAATGCACAAGTCCTCTGATCCTGGTTGGGCCCATTTTCCTCCTAGCATTACTCCACTGAACCCAGTCATACTAATGTGGATTCTCATTGATGTGTGATTCAGAAATTTAAAAAATACATTTATTAATCACTGTGTGACTTGAAAAAAGTTAAAGGTTCTTTTATCCTTATCAGATGATGCTGTTCTAAAAAACCTGTCTGTAACTATGGCATTCAAAGAAGGGGCTCATGCTGTTTTCAGTGGGCATCACGCTGTGGAGAGTTCTCCACTTCTGCCCCATCACGTGATGCTAATTCTTCCCGCTCAGCTCTTGCCGGCTGCAGCGCTGACCCACCTCCGGCATCTGCGACACAGAACACTTGGGACAGGCATTCAGCTTCAGCAGCGTGAGGAGAGGAGGGTAACAGCGCAATGCACTCAGAGCTTGTAACTGGAATTGGTTCTTTTCTTTAAGAAACAAGTAAAAAAAGTAAGTAAACATTTTACAGTGCTCTTTTCAGCAGTGCTGAGCAGATCACAGCATGACCTGCTCCCCCTCTCGCTGGCTTCCCTAAAGTGCGGCTGCCTCACTCTGTTCTGCCCTTAACATAATTATGTATTTGTGTTCAACAACCGTTGCCAAAAAAAAAATGGGAATCATTTATAATGGATTAGTACCTCCACAAATTTCACATCCCTTTCTGTTCACATTGTCTGTGAACAGACTGTGATTTTTGGCTTTATTTTTCATTAGTTGTAATTATTCCCAAAGTTATGTATGGAGGAAAGATAACATTTTTCCTCCCTAGGTCGCTAATTCAAAGGTGAGAAGTAGTACTTGCACCATAGACAAAAGACGTGCTATGCGCATATGCTGGTTCCGTGGCACTATTTCTTTTCCCTGACTGAATGTGACTTGTGAAAGTTTCTTCATTTAAGAAGAATTCCCTGCTAGTTATCTGTGGTGGTCATTCAGAATTTATTTCTGCAAATCTTTTTAAGTGTTGTGGTTCACTTGCCATTATCAAACATTGTACTTATCGCATCTCCATCTATTAAGATAGTTGTCAGAATAGCTGGAGAAAGCAAATGCAACCCCTCTCCCCCTTAAAATGCCCAGGTTGTATTTCATATGGAAGTTGCAGGATTTTATTTTATTTTCAAATACAGAATTCTTAATTAAGGGCCTAATTATAATATATATATATACTCATTCTGCTGAGCACTTAGCCAGTGCCCTTTGGTCCTTTAGGAGCAGTTACCTGAGTTCACCATTGTAAACAGCAACCTTCACTCTGGCACCTACTTAAAAGCTGCAATAAAAAACTGAACCTGAATAAATCCACTCCAAATCCCTTTAAAGTTGAGTATCTGAGGCAGCAGTACAGAACTGGCCAAAAGATAGGGCTGGCAAACCAGTCCCAGTGAGGTGTTTTCCAGTGAGACGCAAAGCCAAAAGGGGTCTGGACTGTTTTGTCATGTTAATGAAGTCTGAGATGACAGGGATTTGGCAGGGCACGGTCCCATACAGTCACAGCCAGGATGCAGGAAGGCCAGGCCATTACACTTAAGCAGCATGGGACACAAACCTACAGCCCAGCCTGGTCCTAAAACTTCATCTAAAATTAATCCAGAGACAAATGCCTTCTTCACAGTCCAGATCTTTGTGACAAAGTGTTTTTCAGAGTGATAAATATTTTGCTAGTTTAAATATCCAGTGTTCAGACCCTGAGCCATTTGCTTGCTTTCCAAAGACAGTTTGGAGATGCTAAAAGTGTCCAAAACATTCCCAGTGAACTTCCAAGCTGAACCAGCAGTACAGGGCAGCATTCACGTAGAGCAGATGGATTTTAGAGCACGTGTGCTGTACAGCATCACTATAGTCTTCAGACTTGATCAGTGCTGGCGTACAGTGCTTCGGGGGGAAAAAATGGGAAAAACAAAAACCAGCATGAACTATAAATGCAAGTCTTGGTTTGGCTTATTTGCCCAGTTAGCTTTGCATTAACTTTCCCACAACAGGATTTACATTCAATTTTTCATGACAAGCACAAGTGTCTTCTGAATCCTGAAGCTATCACATTAGTTGATTCAACACAAAGAAGAGGTGCTGCAAAATAATGTCAAGTCTATTTTTGTACCAGGACATGAAGAGGAAAAAGTCAATTTTAGTATTACCATGTCAGCAAAAAGTAACCATTTTTTCACACAGTCTTTTTAAAGTTCAACTCTTGCGTTCCAACCTCAACCCCCCGAGGTGTAAACACAACAGCTTTCCCACATCGTAGTGTGTGTGGTTGCTCTGAATCACAGTTTTGGGATGCTCTGACCATTCAGTTGTTATGGAAGCAATGCCTCTGTGGGGTTGGCTTTGTCCCAGGTGCTGCTGCCCTGCTGTACTGGGCATGCAGAGTCATGGTGAGGGCTGCACACAGAAACCTCCTCTAGAGCGGAACTAAAGAGAAAATACAAACCTCTACCTCTGCCAGACAGAGTCATTTACCTTCAGCTGAAGAACTGCTGTTCTTTACCACTGCTGTCTGAACAAGTCTTCATCTCTTCATTTCAACAGAAAAATGTGTTAAGTACAGAATATTCAGGGGAAGGGAGGGAGAAATTTGAAGGTCCTTAAAGTTCCTGTGAAATCAATCAATAAATTAACAAACACTGGGTGTGGTATTTAGTTTCTTTTTTCCCCCAGAAAGCATTTTCCAGATGGATTTTTTTCCCCAAGATGTTAATATTGTGCTGGTTCTAGTGCTGATTGAAGCAAGGTAGCAAGTGGTTATTACAGGCCTGACATGCCTCTTCTGCCAAGAAACAGCATGAGCTTTCAACTCAGAAAACAAGGTGAACTTTGTTGTTTAATCAATCTGGTTTTGCCTGCCTTGGCCAGGTACACACATTCGTGCTCATTTATGATCATCTTATTTGTAATTATATTAGTTGAGGCCAAGTTTAGTAAGGGTGGAAACAATGTTCAACCCAAAGACTTTTTCCCCAGGGATAGAAGTTCTTTCAGACCACTGCCCCCACCAGGTCTTCCCTTTTACCCTGTGAGTACCTTGTGAAGAGGGCCAAGAAGCTCACGGCTCAACACAGTCCCTGACTCACTAAACCGTTAACTGGGAGCTCATTGCCTGTGGACTCCCTGCCCGAGAATCTACATCTGAAACAATAGAGGCTGGGAGCCTTTCTGAGTGACTCTGTGTCCTGTCCTAAACTCTGAGTATGAAGTAATTCTTCCACCTGCAGTCTTCTCCATGTCCCTTGCCTTTGTTTTCCCCCAGGCTGACTAGGTATAAAATGGCAGGGCAGCTCAGGGCTTTGTCCTCCTACCAGCCTACAGCCAGGCTGTGTGCTTTATATTCAGCTGTCCCTATAGAGAAGAAAAAAAGCCAAACCACCAAACAAAAAAATCAGCGTGGTGGCTTACCTTTAACAGACCCGGTTTGCCCATTGGAGAGCCTCTCTTGGAGCTTTGGGGTAAGCAGTTTGTCTGTTCATGGAGCTGATGCTCCTGAGCATGAAACAAGAAGCTGAAGCATTTTTAGCTAGAGCCAGGCAAAGGCAACATTCCTGTTTTGTGCTTCTCAGAATACATTTGCAAATGAGAAGCAGTATGCAAATGTTCCTCTTCAGCAAGAATTCCTGGTCCATCTTCTTCATTGCCTGATGGACTCAGACCTAGTCCATCAGCTCAGGGGCAGGAAAACAGGCCATGGCAGTACAACGTGACAAAGAACCAGAAATGAAAGTGGGATTTAAATGGTGCTAGTAGGGTGTATGTTAATTCCGTTGGATTTTGCTCAAAAACTAATGTGTAAATTAAAACATTACTCAGAAAGGTATGCACAGTGCTTAAAAACACAAACCTTTTTTATGCTCAGGGTCCAAACATTTCTATATTCTATTTTAACTGCTTAATTTGCCTCCTTTTCACTTCGAATTCTTTCTTTAAAACCAATGAAAATGATGCTGTTTGGAGACATACGTGCACGTGTGTGTGTGTCTACAGGCCCATGAATGTTTCTCCCCCTTCAAGCAGGCAGTATAGCTATTGTCTTCCAAACTGAGTTACTGTTCTGGCAAAGCATTCATATTTAGGGTATGAAAACTGCTTAGCGGCCTTGAGAAAAAATATTTCCCTAGGTTTCTTGTTTCCACATTTTCCAGTTACAGGCCTGTGTTGAAAAATGTCAGAACTTCTGATGAGAAAAACCCTAGAAATGGGTAGCAAGCTAATGCTCTCGCGTTTAGGACCAGCTGCTAATACAGGAATAAATACAAACACTCCTATTAACGACTATGAGTGAACCTATGCTGCTGAACTGCTTTCTGTTTGCAGACATGTAAGCAGCATCAACCACCCTCACATACTGAGGCCTGAGAAAACAGATCTGAAGGGCCAAAAGACGCAAATAAACTGTATCTGTGATTACAACTGACCTTAGGCATACAGTATGTGAAGCTGCGGGAACCATACACTGAATCGCTGATGATAAGTATGGTGATAACTGGTAAGACTGTGCTGAACTACTGTGAAACAATTCAGGTAGTCAGCAAACAGGGCTAATTGCTAGTTTGGGGAATATAATGGGTAATTTACTGCCCACCGAGGGCTTCTACCTAAAAATAAGTGCGCTTTTTTTTGCCTTTTTTTTTTTTTTGCCTCTTCACAGGACTTGCATGTTAATGTAGAATTCCTGATGCAATTATATGTGAGGGGGACATTCAGATGCACTTTCACAAATGCCCTTCTGCTTCTCAATTACATTAACTGCCTTGACAGATCCTTTCACAAAAATCTTATTCTTCACTTTTTTCCAAAGAGCAAATAGGCGTTAAGCTGGATGGTGCTGTTATCCAGGATGTCTTGATCAAAGGTCTGAGAGTAATACAATAAACACAAGAAAAGAAACTACTGGTGGTTTCCAAATCAAACTAATGGGAAAGTGTCAAGTGAGCAGATACTGACAATTCAGCCCTGAAACTGAATGTTTGTGCTTGAAACTGCACCTTTGAGAAGGAAGAATAAATATCCACAGAATGTTTTGGCTATAATTACTTCATTTAAGAAAAAAAAAAATATGCTGAATTCAGTGTGCTAAAGTCAAGACATTAATATTTTTGGCATGTAAAGATGTAAACCACATGTTTAAATGAAATGTCATCCCCTGGGTTCACATTTGCCCACTGAACTACAGCACAAACCCTCCACAGACCTTCATACAATACACATTTTTCAGTTCATTGAAGAAGGCCCCTGCTGCTTCTCAAGGAAAACTAACTTGCAGAAGCAAAATAAATACTGGCGTCGCAGTGTAGCAGCAGAGCCACGCACGCACAGATGTGTAGCATTGTCGGCTTTTAAATCAGATAAGGAGTATTCAGACATAATCACTCCAGTGTCTGGGACACGTCGCATGCTACAGAGCTGCCCAAGTATGGCCTGACAGACACATGGAGTGTGTGTTCAGGCTAAATGGCAACAAGCTGACAGTATTTCATAACAGCCCTGTTATGTCTAGATAGGCAAATGTTTGTGTAATTTAGCTCCACTTTGAAATAGCTTAAGAAATCAGGACACAAATGGAACTTTGTGGTGAGTTGTCAATGATGTCGTACCTGCTGGATGACGACATTGGCCGAAGGGGCAGCCCTGGGGTGCTGTGCTGCAAGAAATAATATATATGGCCATATGTTTAGTTGTGGGCTTAGCCGAACTGTGGCATGCAAAGGGTTACTAATGTCTGCTTTTAGACAAGATACCTCTAAAAAAGCGAGGAGAGAGCACTTAACCCTACAGAAATATGGCTCACTGGTTCTGTGGTAGGCCTATTAAGACATACAAAGTACCTCAGCAAGGGAAAATTTAACTTACATATACCACCTGATTTTTAAGTAAAGAAATATTGGTGGGGTGGGGGGAACAAGTATTTTTTTAGCTCTAATTTATGGCTGAGCAGCTTCATTTTAGTTACTTCATGAGAATATTTTAAACCAAGCCTGCATAATATTAAAATAAGTTAAAATGTATGTAAAATTTATGAGAGCATGTCAGGTGCAATGCTTGATAAAGTAAGTTTAATGCTTCAGAATTTTTTTCTTCAGGCAGAGAAAGCTGAATCCTGCAATTCTAGGTTACAGTATAATTTTAGAAACTCTTTTCCATTATACCATTCTTTTATTAATGAGATCCAACCCAATTTAACGAAAAGAGGTAAATTCCTAAAGAGTTTGTGGAAAGTCCTCAGCAGGTTGGAAGCCGGGAGTGTGTGATAAAAGAGGATATTTTCCTGCCATTCATATGATCCAATTTTTTAAAAACACAGAGGAAATCAATTTACAATTAACTTTATAAGCATGCCTCTTCAGTATGGTTTTACTTCTGGAAGTGCTGCCTCAGCCTGTGAACAAACAAAAGCTTTGGCAATTGACAGGGGCTGTACATCACTTTGAAAACTCTTCATTTACTGGGGATGTGTTGTGTTGTTTCATTGTGTGACACTCCCAATTATCGTGACAGAGCTGAATGACAAAGTACTGTCACCCCACTGAAAATTCAGAGTGGCTTCTTTCCATTTTTCTGCCTGGTCACAGGGACGTCACCGAACTGGCACAAAGGAACGGCAGGAGCAGCAAACAGGGGGAATGTCTGCACACTGCTCCAGCGTATTAAAAATTCAGCTCCTCGGCAATATTAAATCTGAATTTACTTCCATCAAATAGAAACTTAGCATATCTCATTCTTCCATTATAAAATATTGACATCAGAAATAGTGAATTCTGAAATGAAGATTATAGATGAAAATGATGTGCTCAGTAATTATATTTTTTTTCTTTGTTATTATTCCTTTCCTCTGAGGATTGCACAGGCTGTTGCCACCAGTAATGAAGTTAGCATGCACTGCCAGTGCAAAGTGTGCCGCAAAGTTATTCCTTCCCTCATTATGGATGAGGGAGGCGAGACAGCAGGAGGAGGGTGATTTCCCCAGCCAAAATTGTACCCGAGTGGGACAGCTCTCCTCCATCTCATGTCTTAATCATCATCCCGAGTGATGAGACCCTTGGTGCCATCTTGTTTCTGCCTGCTTTTGTTCTGCTCTGTCCCTGGGGTTTTTTAGGTCTTTACTGGGGCTCAGAGCTATTAATGACAGTTTTTGTCTCAAACTAAACAGCCAGTTCACAAATGCTTTCACTCCTGACAAATCCACTGCCCTGTAATATTCTCAAATAACCAAAGCCCTAAAAAACACAGTACAGGAGGTGAACCAACCACTCATTTACTTCAATAGCTGTCTGCTCCCCCAACCCCTTCTTGAGGAGCTTCACAGCGAAAACAAGAACAGATCAGTAGCTTGGGCAACTTGCAGCACTTTGGGTCCCTGAGTGTGGAGATAGCACATAGATCAGGGTGGCTTCCCAACAGAAAAGCTTCTCATCACACCCCTGAAATTTAAACATGGCCAATTAAATTGTTCCTGGCTGGTGTCTCAGGTAATTACTCAGAGAGGTATTAGGCAGAAGGATGGTTTCTTCTGCAGGTGCTTGCTGAACGTTATCTCCACATACTCTTGAACCCTGCCTTGTCACCTATGGATGTTTTCAAGGAGTGTAATATATACAGCGTGTGACACCTGATACTGTATCTGTCTCATATGCTTCTTACAAAAATCAATCTAAATCAATAAATTGTCCACCCTCCTCATACAGTATTTGCAGAGGTTCAAAGACAGGACCAATTACTCTTAAGGTTGAATTGTCAGGTGTCAGATGAGTTGAAGCATTATATTTAGGAACAGATTTATCTAGAGGACCTGAAGAATTTGCTTTGCTATCAACAGGTCTATACACAGACCTTTTATAGTACATTCTGGTAGAAACTGATACTTTGCAGAATAAGGGGCATGTTGATTGGGGGGATGGGGGGGGGGGGGGTTAGTGTTTTGGGTTTTTTTGCACAATTCACATCATATAGCTGCCTGATAAATCAGGTAGCCAAACACCCAAGAGCACTGAAGTCATTGTGGTAAAACTCCTGAACTTGAAGGGCTTTCAATACCAACCCTTCTTGCAAAGCACATTGCCTTTTCAATACCTAATTTCCTAGGTACAGATGTAAATTCCCCATGCTTCATTTCTGTTTGATGTATACATGTCTTTATCATGCATTTGGTCTCTCGGCTTCTGCTCAAAAAATGAGACCCCCTCCTGGCCAGTCTCACGGGCCTCAAGATTAACATGAGAACATTTTTGTCCCTGCCAAAACCACAGCACACAAATACCATAGCTTATTATAATCACACAAGATATTCCCAAGTTTAGCAGTTCTCATCCCAGAATACCAAAACCCTCTCTTAGTGTGGCCGACAAATCAATATGCATTATTATTACGTGCTCGGATACGACCATGATAGATATCAGCTTTCTGCTCATGCCAAAATTTCAGCAAGCTGTTCCCTTGAGTATTTATGCTTGTGTACTGTATTTAACAACAGCCCATTCAAAATGCTCACAACTCCCAGGAATGAAATGCACATAATTTAGGAATCACTGCACGGCTATTCAGGCATCATGCTGTGTCAAGGGAAAATTAAATCTCTGACTGCCTCCCTCTTTTAAAACAAACCTGTAGTTTGCATCATATTTTGGGGAGCTGCATGGAAGTTTCATAAAGAGCAAGTGAGCAAGGCTCTTTTTCCTTCTTAATGGCAGTGCCTCCCCATTAATGTTCCAAAATGATACAGTAGTTTAAAAAAATGGTCTCAGCATGCATGCATTGTATCACATTAAGAGATCACGATTTTCTAGGCACTGCACAGCATTAATTACACAGAGCACGCTGCAAACTTAAATTAAATGGTATGACTTATTCTGTTGTAAATATCAAAATGGATTGCAAGATACAGCCCCATATTTGTTCCTGATTGGCATTTGTGCTCTGAACAGGATCAGAAAATCTCTACGATATATTTTGTTGTTGTTTTAGGTGCACCTGATGCAAATGAACTTTTTGGTTTTAGCGGTACCTAACATCACAGTTATAGGCCAGAATTCCATGCTAAAAAGAACCCTTCATCCAAAATAATAATAATACTAGAAGAACAAAAACTAAATCTCCCCTCCCAAGGAGTTACAGTGTAGGGAACTGAGGAACACCAAGAGGAAAATAGGGGATATGTGGGACTGATGCAGGTCAGCGTGAAGGGACCAGACCTGGTTTTGTCATGTGGAGCAAGTACCCAAGATCAAGTGTAAGCAAATGCTGTATCGGCTTCAGATCACCTCAGTGGAGGTTGCAGCTGGAATTTAATTCAGGAAGGGAGTGAGGGGTGAGCCAGGCTTGGGAATGTCTGGCACTATTATGAGGGGAGTTTGATCCAGTGATTCAATGAGAAAAAGACACTGGCTGAAAACAATATAAGCAATAAACAGCAGATCTGTTAGGTTGTATTTTTTTTCTTGGCATAGGTATTTAAATCACATTCCCTTGTGATTTCATAATATCAGATTGAATTGTCAAGATCTCACCAGCCTGTGCCCTTAAACAACTGGATGAAGTGTATTTTAGCCTGTATTTCTATGTGATTAAATACTAAACAAATATTTTAAAACTCTGCACATCAAAGAAAGGATGGCATTTATTTAATTGTATAGACAAGGCATTTAAAATAAATGTTAAGCAATTTGTGAAATGATTAGCATGGAGCTGAGAAGGACAAGTGCCAGGCTGAATCAGCACGAAAGCATGAGGCATAAAGGAGGCACATCATAAAAGTTGGGGCAGGGGTGTGCAGAGACTCTAACATCTTCAAACCTAGGATCACAATAATCTTTCTAAATTATTTCACCTTTTCTATGCCTTTTGATTTTGGGACTTAACTCTAGTTTTCCTGGCCCATTATGCAGCAGTCCTCTGTGTACAATTATGAAAGAAACAAACAACCAAAAGCCCCCAAAACCAAAGGAGGATTATCTGATCTACCCCAGAACAATGAGAAGACATTAAAACCAAGCTCAGGATACCTCAACCTCATAAACTTCTTTCTCAGATCTTCTGAATAAGAAATTCCTCTTGAGTCTTCCTCAGCTACTCTGAAACACGCTTCTCTGGATCAGGCTGTGAGTAGTATTCTCATGAGATTGTCTAGTAAATAGAGGCTGGGCAGCAGTTAAAATAGTATTTGTTCCAGACATTTTCTCAAGCTTTTACTGGACCTCCTCAGTGTCTTGTGTGGGTGTGATGCTGGATGTTCAGGAAGTTGCTGGTGACAACAATAAAACCTGATGTACAGCTGTTGTTCATTCTTATATTTGACAGCAATGCCTCGCTGCCACCGCCATGACATAGTCAGCTTTTAAAGACATGCTTTTCCCTGGGAGCTGCAAAGAGATGCTGAAGGATGTCTAACTTTTGCCTTCATGCAGAATGAATGAGGTAGTGGTCAGCCAGGTGAGATGGACACCATGAGACAACCCCTTTCCATATGCCTGACACAAACAGGTGGAAGAGCACATGGCTTTCAAAAAAAAAAAAAAAAGGAAAAAAAAGCAAGCTGAAGATAGTTTATGTGCAGCTCAGGAAGCTCCCAGAAATGAACATGTCTGTGATTTAATAACACATCCACACAAAATGACACTTCTCTTAATATTCACTGAGAGAAAGAAGGCAGAGCAGTGTGGGGCCATAACCAGCACACGCATTACTATTGCAACAACAAACAGCTCAGCTACCAGGTATTTACTTTTCAGTATGCATGATTGTTGGAGTAGAATGAAAATTTTTCTTTGACACTCTTGACGGAGCCGTAAAAAGCCCTGTGCTTCCTCTGGCTCCCATGGTTCTGACAAGAAACAACTCACAAATTCTAATAAATAGAAAATAGAAATAAATACTTTAACTATATGGCATAGGGTTTTGAATGGCTTTCCGAATCGGAAAGTGGTGCTCGTACATCTTTGTTATTTCTACACTCTGTAACGTTGGCTCTCCAAAAGTCAGAGGCAAAGTGAGATAGATACTACAAGGATCATAGACACTACAGTGGGAAACCAAGTATCAACGGTACATCCAGATTTATGTTAGATGGTGGCAGTAAAGTGAAAGCAAAACTGTTTGCACCGTCTGTACTGTTGCCCATTACTGGGTATTTGCCCTTTTTTCTTGCTTAGCTACAGCTGAAAGAATTGAAAATTGTACCTTATATACAGTATTAGGAGCCATTTTTTGATCGTAAGGTCAATCAGACGAGTTTACCTGCTTGAGGCACTTATGGCACAATCACTCAGTGTCTTTAAGGAAAGGATAGAGATATTTATGGGAAGGGTATCTTGCAGAATCCTTCCCATTTCATAGAGGTCTTGGATAAAATGACCCAGGAGGCCCCTTCCAAGTCTATCAAATGTGGTTCCCTGATTGATGCTGTTCCCCCCCAAGTCTTTTCAAAACACAGAGAGCTGTTATAAAATTTAATATGATACACTATATAACTTTAACACAAGGCCATTCCCTTATAGGAAATGGTTAGCTGCTAGCACAGGAAGCTTGCACAAAAGGAAGAAAAGAATGAAAAAAGAAATTGTGGTGCAGTTTCCCTGTCAAGCCATATTGACTAGAACATTTACACTGCTTCTTAGTAGGGTCCCCTCATCTGTGCAAGGGGACACCAAGTCATGGGGACATATAAGTAACCCAGATTGTAGCATATATTTTTCCAGAAGATCCTAATAAGGCCTGAGGTAATTTTCTGTGCTGCACAATAAGCATCCCTTCACTGCTGAAAAGCAAATGGACATCCAGCTCTCCTTATAAATAACTGCCTGGTACTATCATTGGCTGGGCATAACGTAGAGCTGCCTGGAGGCAAGAAACAGGCATGTCCAGCCCTTCTCTTCGTGCTCACTGGGACATAATTCAGGCACAGCCTCCACCTATGCTCTCAAACTCTTCTGTGCTTACAAAAGGCAAGAATGAAAACGATACAAAAATGAGAAGAGGCTGAGAAAACCCTGTTCTGTAATTAATCAGCATCTCTGATGGCTTGGTCCCAGCCTGCTCCCATTCATGTAGCCATCATGCAGCAGAAGGAGCAAAACCCTGAAAACTACACACTCAAATGTTGCACTTCTAAAACCTTTTGTTAAGTGCAGCAAAATCTCTGGGTAGAGTGTTCACTGACTAAAGACTGTGCAACAGAATTTTAGCCTTTTCTTTCCCCTTATTTGGATACAAGACACTGCCTAAGAGCAAGTTCTGGTTTTTTAAGGAGTGACCAATTTGTGTCACAGCATTGAGGCCTTCCTGACACTGGTGTTCCAGCAAGCTGAAAGTGGTAGCAAAGACTCAGTGGCTGTCATTCCCGAAGAAGTTGGGGGGGGGTGTGATTTGGATTTTGGACAGAATGCTCTCTCGGTCTTTTACCAAATAATCTAATAAATGTATATAGTATTTCTTACAACTATAACACCTATACGTTGGGGTGTTTTGTTTTGTTTTGTTTTGTTTGTTGTTGTTGTTTGTTTGTTTGTTTGTTTTGTTGTTTGCTTCTTTGTTGTTTTGTGTGTGTTTGTTTGTGTTTGTTCTTTTTTTTGGTTGGTTCGGTTTGTTTTTTTTTTCCTTAATTTGAGGAGAGGGTTTTGCTGAATGTTTCCTCAATTATTTCTTATTTTCTTTCAGGTCAACTTAATGAAATTTTTGAAAAACAACCAACCAGGCTCTCTGGGTTTAAATGTGGTTGAAATGCTGTGGTTGGCCTCCACAGCTCTGTATGAAGTTTTAATTTTAGGTTCTCACAGGAGAAAAAAATACACACCTAGAACTTTATTGGAGTTCACTTTCAAAAAAAATTTTACACTAACCTTTATATTTTCACTCCAGCTGCTTTACTTAAAGGCCAATCTCTTCTTCCCACCCCTGCCTTCTTGGGACAGCACCATCAGGAAGTAACAACACCCACATCCACACTCTCCAAAGGCTTTTGCAGTCTCCCAAATGTAAGATGTTCCCTTTTGCAGGGCAAGCCAGGACTGACTCTTTTATTAGCATTTCTAGCCTCATGCATGTGGAAAACAAGATATATCCTAACCAATTTTTTATATTCTATGGAAGCTCGCAGCCTTTTTCACCTGAATACTTTTGAGCTCAAGCACCCTACAGATGGGGGTGAAATGAGGCCCATTAATAGTGCTTTCCATGAGAGCTCCCTGAAGTCCCCTTGGGACCCTCCTATTCATTTATATGGTACTCAAGTGTCAATGGCTACCCCTAAAAGCTTGTGTTTTCATGCAAAAATATTTTCCCATTACCATAAGACTTGGGTCTCTCCAATTGAATCATATTTGTGGGAGCAAATAACCTCTTGGTTGTTTTCAACACATTGTATCAATGTATTTTCCCCATTCTTACAACCAAAAAAAAAAAAGTAACTTTTATCAAAATAAAATACGCGACCTGGCTTTAATCCTGATGGTGCCACAATTGCTCATCTGTAACTCTCACTTCCTCCCCACATCACAGCTCAGACTACAATGCTCATGTCGTTAAAGTGCTTCTCACTGGAGTCAAAATGGTAAAAATTAGCCTCAGTGAATGGCATGAGCAGAAATTTTAAAGCAGAAAAAATTATCTCTTGCTCTTTGTTTTACGGTATAGTGTATTTTAGTGGTTGGAAGATTTAACTTCCAAGTGTCCCATATATAAAAATCCTAGTGGACAACAGTTCTCCAGCTTCTTTTTTAGGTCATTTGTGCTCAGCATCTGGAATCTGCCAGAGAATTAGGGTCGACATAAGGATGGAAAAGAACTTTCCTGTAGCCTTCAGGTTGTTCAAGGGGCAGGATTAGGAAATGGCCAAAGCAAAACAAAACTCTCTCAGCTACATCTCCTCACTGTGTTACATGAGGTCATGGCTATTTGACATAAAGATCCTGATTTTGGGCCAGCTCTGTCTCTCCTTTGCTGTAGCTTAGGCCATTAAGTACTTTGATGATACAGCTGCTCCTGGGGTTTCTCCTTTTGAAAGATTTATGCTTGGTTTAAATCTAATATGAACACTCCACTTTAGCTTTCAGGAGGCCAAGACACTTAAAAATACCTTAGCTGGGCAGGACAAGCTAGGAAGGCAAAATATCTCTCCTCAGGTCCCTTGTAAAGGTGTTACTTGCATGAGAACTTTCCTGCTGCTTTGCTGGGTAAACAGACTCATCCCAGCTCTAATGTGGAGGAATGCCCTTCACACCAACAGCCAGAGAAAAAAGGCAGTGGGAGGAGTAAAAGGCACCTAAATTAAAGAAAGGCAGGTAATGACAGATACTGAAGAATTTTCTGCCTTCTTTGATCACTGGATATGGGAAAAACCATTAAGGATCACAAATTTCCAGACTGGGCTGTATGCAGCATTAGCTGTGCCACAGAGCAGAGATGGTTTGCTGTCATTGCCTTCTCCTTTTAAAAAAGCTGCTACTATGAGTTCTGCAGAACTCCACTTCCCAGTTTTCAGTTAATACTTCAATGATTATACATAAATAATAGTAATAATAATCATAACAATACCTGGCTTGCCATTATGTTGTACTCAGTCTTTGTGATGCCTCTCTCATGAGAAAATCTGTGTATTAAACACTTTAATTGAAACTCTTAATAAAAAAAGAGATATTTTCACTTGTGCAGTAATTAATATTCACATAATGATCACAAAGCACTTTACAGAATCAGATAAAAGTAGCCAGCTTGATCCTTGGATAGAAGCAAACACCATTATTGTGCATTGTAGTAGTATATAATAAAGTTGTCATATAGATAATTAATTGTCAAACATACCGTATTTTAGGGTTTATGCTGGCCGACCAGCATCCCAAAAGCTTGTCTTTTCTCCTTAAGCTTGTTCTAAAATCTTCTAACACCATCACAAGCAACATGGCAAGAGGGGACTGGATGCTCTCACCGACTAGCCAAGAAGAGCAGGCTGCAGACATGAGGCATGGTGAATAGTCATGCCTTGTTACCAAGAGCCCTGGTTTGGAAGGAGAGAGGAGAAAAATTTTAATTTTCGTGGTTTAGAAAAAAAGCCCTGAAAATCCTGAAGTGCTATGGTGCCACATACTGAGCAGCCTCCATGGGGTCACTGAGAGAGGAGAAGGCAAAACCTAGTAATGCATTTGCTAATGTTAAACGATGCCTCCTGAGGTCCAAGATGGGTCTCAAGCCTTGGGCCTTGTAATAGGTAGCCAAAAGATGGCAAAGAGCTTTGTTCCCTCCTGTATAATTGATAAATTGCCATTGATAGTACAAAACAATACTACCAAGCACAGAATGAAAACATGCTAATGCTTTATCCATCTTAAGCAATTCTGCTCATGTGCTCATACTGTTCTTAAATGTGCTATATATTTGTTTGACAAAACAATAAGTTTTAGAAAAGAGAAAAATAAGAACTTTAGAGATAATCAAAACCTTGACTACATACTTTATCACAGGCAGCTGTGAATAAGCTTCAATACTCTTTATTTTTAACATTTCAGATATGTAATTTAATGCAGGTCTAATGACAGTCTCGAACATACTGCTTTAATCGAAATTGTTCAAGCTCTGTTCTGTGAGAAGGGCTCACAAGCTACCAGCAGGGTTGTCCATTTTCCCTGCTTCTGTAAGAAAAAGAAAAAGGAGGGGAGGGGGACACTCTTGAACTTATGTTGCTATTGATGTGTAATATACAATAAAAAAACAGTTAAATTTCAATTACCCACAGGTAATTATAATTTTATTGTTTGACTGTACTATGGGGATTTTTGTAATTCCCAAGACTAATAATTTTCTATAATTTTACAGGTTGTCAAATAAACTATTAAAGATTATCTTTGAAAAGGATTCTGCAATTGTAAGGACATATCATACTGTTCCTGTACATTATTAGTAATTAGAGATCCCTGGATAGTGAAATATCTGCACTGTATGCTAGCTGCTGGATACCATATTTTCTCACAACCTCCTATAATCTTGAACCAAAGCTTTCAAACTTCTCATCCATTGTAGCTTGAGTCACATCCAAACTTTTATTAATATTCATTGAGCACTCATTAAGCAATTCTGGTGTGTTAGATACGTTAAATCTATGCTTCCTGATGGGGAAAAGCAAAGGCTCACAGGTCCAGCCCAGCGTAGCGGAAACAAACACAAAAAGACTAATTCCGAGCTCCGTCTCCTGATGGGGAGATAGAGAAGCAGCAACGTTTATAGCAGCACAAAAGATCTGAATCGGTCTTCAATGCCTTTTGACAGTGGGGCTTTTGTGCAACAGGGTAGAATGATGCTTCCTGATTTTATCCTAAAAATATGCATACATGTAAACATGCTAGGGATCAGCATCGGCTGTCAGCAAGGAGAGGGAATGGAATGGGCAGAGTATCCAACCCGCAAGAAGGCAAAATTTGAGCATATTCCTTCATCTTCATGGGTGAGTCACTCTGGAATCACTGGGGTGTGGATGAGGGACTCCCCAGGCTGCTTTCCCTCCCACAATAGCGCCCAACATCCACAGAGCCAAGGCAAGCAGACAGCAACTTTCCCCAGTTCAGCTGGCAAAAGCCAAAAGGCAACTTAACCAGCATTTCCTGGTTGATAATTTCCCTCATCTGCATGTGCAATGTTTGGCGAGATATTTATTCAGTCTTAGGGGGAGACCAGGGGAGGGATGAGCTGAGAAGAAAAGCAGGCCCTGAAACATTGCACTCGGCATCTGGGCACAGACTGAGCGGGCAATGAACCTAAGACCGCATGAGGGATTAGCAGTTGTAGAGATTGTTGCTGTCTTGCCTGTGGAGCCATCAAAGGCACAATTCTTAGCTGGTGGCATTTTTTATTTTTTTATTGCATCTACCCCAGGAGATAGTAATTTTTTGTTTTATTGGCCTCTTGGATTGTTATGTGTTGAAGGCTCTGTGCAGAGGGAAACTTTAACGCCTTAAGATTCCTTTATGGGCTGAAATCTCTCTGAGGAGCATTGTTTCAGGACATGAAGATTTTTATGCAGAAAACATTTATGGATATGATTTCTTTCTCAGTGAATGGACACCAAGCAAGGGCATTTTCTCATGACTCTGCCCTGTGCTGGACCCATTTACTGGGAGGGCTTTGCCTTGCTCCTGGTGCCAAGAATCCTCTGTGGCAGCTGGGATGCTCAGTGAGGGGGCTGCTGGGGGATTTCCCTCACACTGGGGAGTGCTGAGGGTGGGTTATGTTGGTTTTACAGCAGTGTGGAGATGTTGGAACAGTATGAGGATACGGGAGCACAGGGAAGGATTAAGGCCAATGAACTGCAGCTCTCTGCCTTACGCTAGAGACAACTTGAATCCAATCAAATGTATTAAACAAATCTGAGCAGTCGGTATAGATATACACACTGAACTCTTTTTTCCAAGGTCTGCCTGTCTTGCTGGCCCATACTCACCTGGCACCTATGGGAAGGAGTGGGAAGAAGGGTATTTGAAGATCTCTTCACTAAGTGGCATTTTCTGCTCCTACCTCCTTACCTACTAACGCAGATCAGCTGAGACTGATCCCAGTACTCCAGGTGAACTGGCATTTATAATAAATAGACAAAGAGGAGAAAATGCAAAGCCCACAGAAATCTGTTTCTGGATAACAGACGATGCCATAGACAAATACACATCTCTTTTCCCCCTTAATTTTGGTCTGCAATTCCTGCTTAACACATTCCTTGTTGCAAATGCAACATGTTCTGACAATTGAATAGTGAAAGCAATTAGAAACAGAATTAATTGATAAAATTAAAGCCCTGCTTTCCTCATGTTTGTCATATGACTACAAATATTGTCACTTCCATTAATATTAATTAATATAATTATCAATGTTTCTAATCCCTACACATTTTGTTGAAAAGTTACTCTTAGCTCAAGAATCTAATTGTTAAGTCATGGAAATGTTAAGTAGCAGCTAAGCTAGTCCAAAGAATTAATAGCAAACTGTAGTTTATCCAAGGATTAGACTTTTAGCAATACATAATCACCTCTTCACGTGTTCATCCACATAAAATACCTTCCATCCCTCACGACACTTCTGCCTACTTGTCCTTGCAGTGCACAGTTTTCAAGAATAACAAAAAAAAAAAAAAAAAAAAAAGAGAGAAGATAGTAAGCAAATATTCTTTGCAGTTGCACGCTTTTCTTCAAGATAAGTCACTGTGATAAGAGTTATGTGCCCTTAGCTGAAAGCAATGTCAAGGTCAATTATCTCACGCTGAAAGCCCTAATGCAAGATACTTTTGTGATCAGAATAATATATGTAACATAGCAGAGCCTTTGTTTTGGTGTTGAGGAAAGCAAAACCACTCTCTCTAGACTTCCCAGCACATCGTCTTTCAGTTCTGAATGTCACGGTTTATTCTGATACTATAAAAGCCTGACTTGCCACACTGTTGCCATTTGAGAGGTTGTCCTGGTGTGGTACAACTGGCACAGCTGAGGGCAGAGGGATGCTGGGCAGAGCCTTCCCAGCCACCTGCCAGCTTCCTCAATGGACACTCAACAATTCCTGCCTGGCAATAGCGTGTCGGCTTCACAGAAGTTACTGCTAGGTGGAGTGTTAATTAGCTAGTTTGGAAAACAGCCAAAGTTTAAAGTGCTTTAAAGGCCTTTGTTGTAAGGTGGAGGGGTTTTCTGCCAGAAGAGAATAATGTAATCATTTCACTATTAATTTTTAATTGTATGTTGCTATGCATTATTACCTACCTATACTGATTATCCTAAGAGAAACAGTGAGAGTTTACAAGCAATATCTCTTAGGAAGACTATTGGGCCACACTGTAAAACAAGTGAGAGAAAAAGCTGTTCTTTAAAGTTATTGCCACCATTTGCTGCTGTCTGTTCCTACAACGTAGCACTTTAAATACTTACCAAATGTATGAGCCTAAGAAGATACATGGAGAAGTGCCACAGTTTTCCTTGACTTCAGGTGTTTTTCCTTGCTTGTTTTTGTGAGGTTTTGGTTTTTTTTTTCTTTAATTGCCATCCTCTGTAATGAAAAGTTACTTCTGAGAAATCTTTTGCAAACAAACTAAACTCACTGACATGGATGAAATCAGCAGCCATGCACTCACTGCTGGGGTGACTGCACATGCACCCTTGCAGGTTTGAGAGCAGAGGTTCAAAAGGATCAAGGTGCTCTGATGTTGTGCAAGTTTAAATCTCTGTATGACAACCGGGTTCACTACTCAAGTGAATCATTTGTGCTAAGTGCAGCTTGTCTTTTTTTTTAGCAATCTGTTTCCTTTTCATCAACCTACCCTTCATACCTGAGGCAACCTTTGTACTGTGAGATTAAAATTTACTGGGTTTCCCCTTTTCGAGAGCATCCTGATCTGAAAATACTAGTGCACCCCCCTAAAAAAAAAGGTTTAATTATTATACTTTGTCTATGGGCCTAGCAGAGTTGGACTGTAATCCAAGTCCATTGCTAAGGAAACAGCATGTACCAGAGTCAGAAATATGTATCTGTGAATTCTTCTCACAAGGAAATCATTATCTGAAGATGCTAAGATTCAGACCCCTCATACAGTCAGCTTACTGGTAGAGAAATGATTGTATCACCCACTTGTGTCCTCTCACAAATTCTCCATTTCATCTAAGAGAAAGCTAACCATGAGGGGACAGGTAGTCTTTAATCTACTTTTCTCCATTTCTTCAAATATCTGCTTCTAATCAACTTGTATTGAACATGAGCAACAGAAAAGCTTAATGATGTATCCTCCACTTAATAAAAAAAATGTAAACAAAATACAGGTGGTTCTCATGTGAGACGGACTAATCACACCAAAATATTATATGAAAGCAAGTCCACAAAGCAGTTCTAAAAAGGCAGCAGTGTGACTATAAATTCAGAAAGAAGAAATCAATTAGACAAAACAAGTCTGTAGAAAAGTGTACCACTTAGTAACACAGAACTCGTGAGCAAATTTCTGAGCTGCACTTTGACTTAAGTCAGGAGGAGGGGTTAGTGAACCTGATCATCATACAGAGATTTAAACTTGCACTGATGCTGCATTGTAACACCTCAACAATATCTGCATATTGTCCATTGCAAAGAAAAATCACTACTTTTTTTTCCTCCTGAATCCCAAATGCTAATGATATATTTTTATGTAATTGTGTAATATTATTTTTTTTGTTTAATAATATTATAGCATCACACTATAATGAATAATGTATACAAGTATATATTAATAAATTGTATCAATTGTGTAGTATATAATTTATATATAAAAACATATATGAGACTTTACAGAACTATATTATGTATTAAAAATCTTTATCTTTTGGGCAGGTACTCAAGACTGCCATAATTTTTAGATAGCTGAGAAGTTCTGGTGGAAAACTGAAGTTTGCACTGAATTCTCATGGTTTTCAATTGAAATAGTTTCAAAATGGATAGATGCTTCTCATTAAAAAAAAAAAAAAAAAAAAGAAGTTAGGCACAGTTAATTTTCAGTTTAAGAAAAACAAAGACTATTTCTAGCTGATCACTTCCAAACTGCAATTTTACTCCTGGCATAAGCCCATGATCATCAGTGAAAAATGTGCCTTTGTCATCTACACATCCAGTGCTGCAGAGTGTCCAGGACTGTTCAGGGAAGCACTGAAACATCACATTAAATCCAGTAAGCACTTTTCCAAATAGCGATTCTTTCCTGAACTGGGGCCAACACAGGTCAAGTAAAGGGAAAAAAAAAAATAATGCAGACAAGGAAGCAACTTATGCCTAATTCCCAAGCAAATTAGAGATTTTAACCTCTTGTACGGTAGCCAGTCCTGTTTCTCAGTTAACTGCTTGTAGTATTCTCCTTTTTCATTTGAAAGACACCCTCTCACTACTCTCTTTGAGGGCTTCCTAGACCAAGAAGCAGCAGTTGTTTGCATAATGAAAAGTCACTTTGCTGCTTTGGTGAAAACAGGAACGCAGTGCCTGACCAAGATAAAGTAAGATGGCAGCAGATTAACTCCAATGCAGCCTGTGTGCCCCAGCAGCTGTTCTGTACACCTCAGCTGCATTGCTCCTGACTAGACCCTCTGTAGCCTTTACTGCTCTGTGAATTACAGTCAAATGCCAACTAGTAATCTAACACGAATTGCAACTTTTCCTGAGCAAATACACTCTGTCGGGCATGACGGGGAAAGTCTGAGGGTTTAGCCACAGCTTCCATCAAAGCAAACAGGCCTCTTCTTTTTTATACCACACCTAATTGAGCCTGCCAAGCTTCACTGAGCCACTCTAGGTTCAGCAAATGCCCTCCTGTCTATACCTGTCACTGACATCGATATATTTATCTGTAAGGCCTGCACCAGGGACAAAAAATCACCAAGGAATTGGTGGGGACTGGCCCCTTTTTTCAAACCAAGCACTGAAGATACAGTGGTCCTTTGCAGAAGGACCTAGTATTCACTTCTGTGGCCATGCACTGTTGCACAGAGTGCAACTGGGAAGCACATGGAAGGTGCCAAAACAATCTGTCTTTTTTCAGATCTTTATGTCCAAGTAGTTATTTTTGAGCATATGTAACAGTATCTGGTGAGGAAAATCGACTTGTCCTGATGTTGTCAGCACAGATACAGGATAGACTTCCCCCTTTGCTAGGGAGACTGTAATTATCATTCCAGGAATTAGTGTAATCATAGAAAAATAATAGATGGAGAAGAGGAAGAGCACAAATCAGCATCAGAAACCAGCCTTAACAACAGGCTATCTATCTGTGCAAGAAGTCCTGTAACCTGCTGCAGAAGTCCCAAAGTCCTGTTGAAATATAGGTTGATGAAAGCTCATTTTTCTCCCACTAATTGCAGTAATGCTAATGCATTATTGGAACAGGGCCAGGATAAGTGGAATGCAGTCTGACAGCAGATAAATATAAATTATATATAAGAAAAACACTCTGTACCTTTAACTCCTAATTCATTACAAGTCAGCCATCAATCTCCAATTTCTTCCATGTCACCTGCATGGTCAGTAATGATTTCCAGGGCACCAAGACACCAGCAGAGCTTTGGCTGGTGGGCCCCAAAACAGAACCTTTCTGTTGCCAGGGCACTAGATACAGATTTTCTTTCTCAAGTGGTTGAAAAAAGAGGTGCTCAGCCCCACTGAAAATCTGGCCGCAGGGCACCCAAGATATATTGGTAATTTGTTCATTTATTTCTTCATGCTATCCCCCTATTTTTTTGTGTGCATCACAAACAAAAAAAATTTAATTCAGTCAGAGGGTGGGGGCAGGGGAGGATGCTCACAAGACTAACAATGTGTGCAAGCAGTCCAAGTTTCATTTTCTCAACGCTGCATATATCGGGTTCTCTCAACAGAATTGGAGTCTACTAGTGGCTACATGTCCTGTGAGCAATGGTAAAAAGTAATAATACTAATCTGCCCGCAGTTTCATTGGCAGGGAAGGCTGAAAAGGCCTCCTAGCTGGTCTTATTTTATCCACTTCTTATGCATAAAAAAAAAAAATCCCTTTCATGCATATTAAGAAACCCCCCCAACATGCTGGCAATATTTTCCTTCCCTTACAGTATATTATTAATTGGATTATCCTGTTGCTTCTCAGCTGGCGAAAAAAAAAAAAAAAAGAAAAAAAAAGAAAAAAAAAAAAGAAGAAAAAGCTATTGAATTTGCAGCCACCTTTGGTAGGGAGGTTCTGTTCCTCTGCTTGTTTGAGATATTTCTTTCCATCTATTGCACCATCATGTTTCAGTTCCTGAGAGCGATAGATATTTATTCAGTGCCCTTCTATCTTGGCCATCGTAAATAGCTCCCTGATAACAAATCGTGCTCTCTGAACACCATTTTCTACCAGAAAGGATCTTCAAGAAGCACATGCACTGTGATACAGGATATCCCCCGCTTTGTTATGAATGCAATAAAGAGTTTTACAAAATCAGCTTACTTCCATTTAGAGGATAAGTATGTATCATTTTAGTAGTTTTACCACTTCTTATTGCCTGTCTGTTTATGCTTCATACTTAGAGTCACTGCTCCCTTGCTCTTCAAATGAATACTGCTACTTAAATACAGAGAACGGTATGTGCTTATTGAAAGATTCAAGGATTTCAGCTGTCAATAGAGGCTTAATTATCTGCTGGTGGATGCTCAGATACTATAATGATGGCTGTTGTAGAAAGACAGCATAGAAGAGACCACTCACAGCTCATCCTCTGCTCTGTTCCAACAGTTTAGAAAAAATAAATAAATAAATGCAATGCATAACATTAACTTGCATCTTACTTCCCTATGTCATAACCCATCATGTAACATTATGTTATTTCATGTCATGTCACGCGTAACATGATGCAATGCAATGTCACACTTCAGAAAATATTACTAAGCGAGAACTGATCCTCGTTATCAGTTTGGAATATGAGTCTCTGATCCAAACATATTGTGGCTCTGGTTGATGGGAGGGGATCAGACTAAAAGCTATGTCAGGCAAATGCTTTTCTTCTCTGGCTTGGCCAGCAGATGTCCATTTGTCAGTTTTAGGTTCAATTGGAATTTCTTTGTCACAAGCGCTTTCTTTTGTAAAAGAAACAGCAATTTTATGGCAAGCCAAATACTGGGGGGGAAGCAGCCCCCTTAGAAATACATAATAAATGTATATTAGCGAGACAGAAAATTGGAAAATGGCCACCTGCCAGCAGCCACATAAATTCTGGAGGCAATGCATTTTTCTGCCATTATGCATTATCACAGGAATTGCAAATATTTATTAAAAGTATTAAAATGGAGAGAATGTTAAATGTTTCCTTCAGTGGTGGAAATTCGCATTGCCACATAGAAGATAGGATATTCTGATACAATGTTTATTAAAATGACTTCATTTTATTAGGCTGTCATATACAATAGATGTGCAGGTACAGTTAACAAAAGATCTATTGTGGATACGGGAGATTTGTGAGTAACACTTCAAAAAAAATAATCTCTTCTGAACTCTATTCATATAAAAAGCATACTACAAACTTTCATTAACTTCCTGAGAACCAATTATTTTCTAAGCTTATTTTCTTTTTTCTGCCACCCCGCTATATTTTGTTAGTCACTTTGTTAGCTTACATTTTAATGCTTAATGGGATTAAATGCAGTTTATCTCCAATTTATATACTGGTAAACTGAGTGTATACTCTATGTGTAGCAGGCAAAAAAATATTATGATTATTTTTGGGTTCATTTACAGGTCTAAACATGAATGGCTATAAAGTATTGGGACTCTAGTATCTTTTCATCCATGAATAAAACATTATTAAAGGATTGGTGGTAGCTCCATAATATTGATTGAGAAGAAAATTACATTCCAGTTTTGCCCATATTCTCTGCTAGAATTAATCACAGTTATTTTGTTTGTAAGGTTCTTGTTGGAGTAAGACACAAACACAGTGAACACCACTGATGTCCCATAGCCTCATGGGACAACTTTTCTGGATGACTTCGCTGGGCACAGAGCCCCTTTCAGGAGGGTCTGAGCATGGCTAGGGAGAGTCCTATGGGGAGACACCAACCCCTAAATGAACAGGTGATATAAGCAAGTGGAGGGTTTAGGTCTATGAAAAGCAGCTGAATAATCATCTCTCAGGACAAACTTGCAAAACAGCAGGATTAGAAAGGGATATCTTGAGATAAACAAGATGATCTTAGATGGTCACAAGACTTGTGATGAGATTGTTGTTGCTGGATGAGAATATAGCAAATAATGCTACTGCGCTCAGCCATCTCCTGAATCAGCAGTGAGAGGAAGGAGGATAGCCATTGCTTTCACCACTGGAAGTGTAATCTAAGTAGCTTTTAAAGGTCTTTTTTTTTAAGAAAAAAAACAGTAATGTGTTGGGGTCTTTTTTTTGTCTTTCGTGAGGGTTCCTCAATTCCTTGTAGTCCATTAAGTAAGAAGTGCCACCGGAGTATATGTTGTAGACAGAGGGTGAATAGATCAAAGTTACAAGGCTCCAGATTTATGGAGAGCCTTACACAAGAAAAAGCCTGACTCTGGAAGATGAAATTCAGAAATAAAGGTTTTTTCTCTCTGCTCTTGTATGGTGCAGTTTTATTCCTTTCTGACAAACATAATGCAGGGCAGGGAGAGTAACTTTCATGAAAAATAGTGCTTTGTCTTCACCCAGACACTCTATGTGAACTTGTGAAATACCAGAGGTGGTGCATGGGATTTAACACACGATGTGTGTGTTGAAGAGAGACCTTGGCCACCTCACAGGCAGAGGCAAAACCTCTGTTGACTTTGGTGGGGGCAGGTGTAACACCCTCTTACTGCTGCAGCTGCTCGACCAGCAGCCAGAAACCAGAGCACAGATTCTCTCCACCCAAAGCACTAGCGTAATTCAGACAGTGTAAAAAGTACAATCAGCATTTCCAGCAATGCGAAACCATTTGCTTGGCCAACCTTATTTAATATGAAGCATGTTTTATCTTGATTTAAGTTGTTGTTGTTGTTTAATTAAAGAAATTATGGGAGGTCATTCTCATTAGTTTAGAAGAGTCCACACAGAAGGAGTTTGCACTGATTTAACCTCTGGGTAAACTGGCACAATTTTTGCATGTAAATAGGATTTAACACTGGACACTTTGTGAATAATCCAGCTCTTCACTTGTGACATTCAAGGAATACTTGGAATACTGAATGCAATAAAGTAATATTGATAATGTTGAGCTGGGTTCTTACTGTGAAATTCATCAAATGATCTGTGGTGGCAGACTGGAGCTGCTGCACCATCAGGGAAGGGACACCACAGGGCTTTCTGCTAGGGGCAGATCCAGGCAATACTCCCCATCTCTCTGTGATGATGTGTAGAGATATTGCACTCAAATCCCATTGCTCACATATGGCCAGATGTAGGGCTAGCTAAGGGGCACAGAAACTGTGCAGGAAGAGTGGAAAGCCTGGTGATTCCCCACTGCCCAAGGAAGTCACAACTTGGGGCTGGAGCATGGCACAGGTGCATGGAGGTAAAGGGGCCAACACTGCCATGGAAGATTTGCTGTGAAAAGGGGGAAAAAAAGAAAAGAAAAAGAAGAAAGGAAAGAAAGAAAGAAAGAAAGAAAGAAAGGAAAGAAAGAAAGAAAGAAAGAAAGAAAGAAAGAAAGAAAGAAAGAAA